>PVLD010001964.1:0-71554 GCA_004027595.1 Dinomys branickii
ATTTGCATGTCTGTATATGGGTCCATACATCTACAATTCGAAGATATCAATGGATAAAACAACAACTACTGTTGAGACCATATCACCTTGTCTATAGATTAGTTGTGATTGTACTATTTTCTATGATAATTGGTGTCTGTTTGTCAATATGTTTTTGTACTTTTATGTTTCTAAAATAAAAAAAAAAAAAAAAAAAAGAATTTTTAATATGTGAATTAAAGTTAATTTTTATAGAGTTTACAGATAGTTATATCCCATGTCCTTGGAAGTCTTGCTGATGTGATAAATGATGTCACACAATGTGGCTTTGCATGTGTACACATAGGCAATGGACATTTCTGTTCAGCAAAGAGAAAACATTACAAACTGCAACCTGAAATATACCTTGAGAATATTGTGGCTTTCTTCTCTTGCAGTACAAGTTGCCCTTAGTTCAATTTACTTTTCATTATCAAATTTTTTGTATACTCTTCATGTAAACTCTACACTGATGTAAATTTGCATCAGTAGAAATTTGAATTTTCAGGTTTTGCATTTGTCCCTGTAAGGAAATACGGGCTGTGGGCTACTTAGAAAAGAGGTTTATTTAACTCACAGATCTGGAGTTTCCACGTGCAAGGAGCAGGGCCTGGGCTCAGTGCTGAGGCTGTCCCATGGAGCTATCTCTGCTCCTGGCAGCGAAGAACAATGGGCCTGTGGTGGACTGTGTGTGGGAGCTCTGGGTTACGCTTTAAGCCAAAAGTCAGAGGGAGCTGGCTTGTGCGAGGCCTGGTTCCTTCCTAGAAACCCCACTGATAGAATCACCAAGAGGTCACAGGAGAACGACGACTACCCATTTAATTTGTCAGTAGTGTATGATTTTTAGAAGACCTCCTGTCACCTTAGTATTCAAAAAATGTCCATTTACTTCCCTGTGACACACTTTCTAATTTCACTCACAGGTTTCTCTTTCTTTTCCTCCATCCAAGCTCAGTCTCTGAGAGGCCGCTTTTTGCAGTGGGAAAGCAGTGCCCATTGTTTCCTTCTTGTCTTATCTTGCCAACTGCCTTCGACTTGCCAGCAGTGGCTTCAGCACCACAAGCTTTTCAGGGGTGTCATATTTTATTTTATTTTTCTTTTTTTTTTTGTGGTACTGGGGATCGAACTCAGGACCCTGCTCTTGCTAGGCAAGCGCTTATTCCACTGAGCTATATCCCCAGCCCCAAGGGGTGTCAAATTTTAAAAGGCAACCTTCTCACTGGTGATTGGAGATGTCTTCATTACTGAAGACCTTTTCTGGACACAAGGAAAAGTTTCTTCTTCAGCTGGGCCCCTTGCTTCCCATGGCTCAGTGGGGGACCAGTTTCCAGGGGTCTCCTTGACACTAGGGACTTGAGGCTGTCTGTGTTACTGTAGTTAAGTTCCTGTGCTCAGACTCTATTCTTCTGATGTTGCTGAGAAGCTTTTTATACTTTAGATTTCTAGGACTTTAGTAAACACCTCTCTGCTTGGTTTCCCTAATTCCAGAAGACACATATCACATTCTCTGTTATACGTCCGGGAAAGTCATCCCAGGACACCCTCTGGCCTTCTGCTCCCAATAGAAATCCTGGTCTAACCTCTGCAAAATGCACCCTCCGTGTCCCAGCTGAAGCTTCCGTCGTTGTTTTCATAGCATGCAGGTGCGAGTCACGAAGAGTTCACTGAACTGATGCCTCCTCGACGCTGTGTTGTCACATTTTTTTCTTGTTCTGAGTCTCAATTGAAGAAGAAACAAAGACGGCCCACTTCGAGTTTGCAAGGCAAGATTAAGAATCTGAAACTTACGATAGATACAAGGCAGACAGATCTTATCAAGAGGTAGTCTGACATTGATAGGATCTGTGGCATTTATTATTATACTGCAATATGATATTAACACATGCTTGTAATATGACATCATAATATATTTTTGGTATTGCAAAAATAAAAACAGAATATTTATGCATTTCCATGTAGCTATTTTGTTTTGCAACAGTTTTACTTCTAAGTCTTTTTACAGCAGTGACTGAGTGAAGGACCACCAGGCACCTAGCAGGCGACAGGCACTGTGGCAGACGGTACCTCAGAGGTGTGGTCACTCAGACCGTGCCCCTCCTGGATGGTGCACAGAATGAGGATAGATGTTAGATCACCACAAACTGTCAGATGCACTGCATTGATCATAAAAATAATTTTATACAAAGCGGAAGAACATCCTTATAGCTCTAATGCATCTGTTCCATTTTTAATGATGTCACGTGTGAATTTTTAACTAATTGGATTTCTCATCATTTTTCTAGGTTACAGGCTCAATACCAATCTGTGTCAATATTTTATAATTGTAGAACATTCTTGGACCTGTGTTTCTGTACTTGTATTTCTGGTAATATTGTTTTCATCTAATTAGATTTCCATGTCTCTGATTTTATTACCTGTTTCAACACAACCCTCTTCAAGTATTTTATAGACAGCAGCAGGATATATCTAGACAAAACAGCTCACGGGAGACATGTAATAATGTAAAACTAGTAACTCAGGAAGCACTCCTCAGATGTCGACTGCCTGCAAAAGTCACACATCTCATGATCTGTCCGTTGAAGTGAGACCAGAGTGTCTCTGAAACCTTGCTCTGTTTAACTCCCATGTTTGATCTTGCCAGTTATTCTCCACCTTCAGTGGTAAACGCTAGTGTCTTCCACATGGTGATAGCCAAGAAAGGTTTTCACTTACCTTCCTTGACAGAAAGGGTGTCCTGCACACATCTGAAATATTCTCCCTAGATTTAATTACTATGAGCACATTGAATGTTACTACTCAATCCAGAATTGTTTTTCTAATATTAAGATACTCTAGATCTGTGCTTTAAAGATTAAACCAGATATTCTTTAATCTGATATTGTCTCTTAAAGCATGAAAAATGTTTTCTAACTTCTTTTAAGCAATTGAAGCTGTTGATAGGGAACAAAACTTTGGGATAAGATGGAAAAATAAATTTCAAGTTAAAATTTGGAAGATGTAGTCGTCAAGGTTTTGTGCTGCTAAGGACCTGGAATTTACTTTCTAATTTGACGTGTGAGGCTTATCTACTATGTAGAACATTTGAAAACAACATCTTTAAGAAAAACCCAATTAGAGATAAAGGAAGAAGGGCAGAGGGGAGGAAGAGGAACCAAAGGCAGCCAGAGAGCAGAGATACCACACCCAGCCATGAAGCTCATGAAGGCCCCCAGTGGTAAGCAACAAATGCCACTTTGGAAGAGAGACCATAAATTGGAATTTCAAGTAGTTTGTACTGCTGCAGTCTAACTCACTCTCCCCTTTTAAGACCTTACATAACATTTCTAATGTGTATTTCTGTGTGTGAAAATCGAGGAAAGAATCTGACTTCTCTACTGAAGATTCCTGGATACAAAAAAGGAACAACTTTTCACAAAGTCTGCGTAATCACATCATGATATAACTGAAACAGAAGTTTTGGTATCAGATGTCATCATCAGGCAATGAATCTCTAGAGGGTGGGGTTTCCTGAAAACTGTCCACTGGTGACCCAGCCCTTTGTTTCAGTGGTGTCTGCATCTCTAAGATGTACAGCCCAGCTCACCTTTGGCTTGTAGTGGAAAATCATTACAGTCACTCAGAGGTAAATCTATGCTAGCCAACTTCAGTTACACAGAAACACAAGAAATATTTAAGTTCCTAATCTCTAGTGATCCTAAAGTTCTTGCCCTTCTAGTAAAACAGGGAACAATTTGAATCAATATTAGTGACACATGAGAAGTAGTAAAGGAATAATGGATCGGTAAGTTGCTGCTGTTTTGGTGCCTCCAGAAATCAAAGTGGAAACTCAACCCCCGTGCAATGGCGCCGGGCGGGGCAGCCTCCAAAGTGAAGAGTGATGTGGGCTTCTCCACCAGGAGGGGGTCAGACACCCTCTGAAAGGGTCCCGTGTGGAGTCTGCCCCCTCTGCCTTTCCACCTTTGGCCGTGCGGTGACATAGCTTGCTTACCCTTAGGAGGACACAGCATTCTGGGGGTGTTTGGGGAAGCAGAGACCAGAATCTCACCACTTCATGGCTTCACTGGTGCCTCAGCCTGTGAATCCTCAGTCTGCACAGCTGTGGGAAGTAAATTTCTATTCTCTCTCAGTTCTGCAGCCTGATGCAGTCTGCTATAGTAGAACAGAGGACAAAGGCAACTTCATCACGCTACCACAAGTGCAAAAGAAGCTGGAAGTGCTTTTGCTCATAACCCCTTTCAAAGTTGGACATCATCTTCTATTCTTTATTCTCTAATATTTGCCCTAAGCTTTTGATTTGGCGGCCAGGGAAGGGCACTTTCCACGGGAATATGTGTGTGTACCATCTTCTGCTTTTTGTAAAGTTATTTAGCAGATGTTAAGTTGGAATTATTAAGGTTGCAGGATCAGTGGAAAAGAAGGGCAGGATGAAAATGCAAACCCAAGTTGGACAGCAGACTGGGTTTGAAAATCTGGACGAATTAGGATTTCAAGGGGTTGTTGTTTTCAAAAGAACGGAAGAAAATCAGTTTCTGACCCCAGTATCCTATGAGTTTTATAACTGACAACCTAGCCTCATGGCAACACTTAGGAAATGAAAGAAAATTGAAGTTGGGGGTGAGAAGACAAACATTTTTTGAAATAACCTTAACACAAGGCAACTATTAGTATTTGAAGATTTGGCCAGGAAAAACATAAGTAGGTCAATTTAGGTCAGCCAGATCTATGGTTTCAGAATTAAAGTGTGGCAGAGTCAGCTCTGGACCATTCTTTGTGGATTTCAGCAAAGTTTTCATCAAATTCATGGCAGCGAATTTGGTTCTCTGAATAGTTTTCTTACATCTTGTGAAAAATATGTATTTGTGGATTTTCAAAATTCTCTGATACTCAGTAGACTGAAACTGAACAAGCGTGATAGCAATGGGGAAAGATTGTTCGAGCTGATATCGCGGAAGGCACATGTGCTCTGGTGACGATCGGAACGTTCCACTGGGTTTAGGGACACGAGCAAAACTGCTCCCGTCTGTCATTAGCAATTAAGAGTCTGCACCCTCTGCCATCTGTTTTCTCCATTCCCACCACGCATCTGATTAGCACCACTTTCTCCCAGGCCTGCTGCTTTTCATTTCATTTTCTTTGGTTGTATGTGAGTATTGACAGAGTCTAAAGTGAATACTTGTTAAGCAGCAAAGAGCTAAACAAAGGAGAGTACTAATTCTTCATTCTTGTCTTTCTCTTTTTGCTGTATATCTCTAGTGAAAGAGGATGAATTTAGAAATACCAGGTGGTAAAATTGTTTAGAGTCTCCAGGTGAAAAGATGTAAATAAAGACCCTTCACAATTAAAGGTACTAATAATTGTAATTAGTATTATATGACTAAGTCACTCTAAAGTAGGGGGTAAGAATGTGCTACACAGCTGCAAGAAAGTTACCGTCTACCTGGGCAATCTACATTGATAATGTTTGAAAGTAAATGAATGTTAGACCTTTCTAAATTTATGTAAATGTGTTCTCTATGTGTTAGTGGTAGGGCTGGGGTCAATTAATACACAGGTCTTGTTTTTCCTGATGAAAGGAGAAAGTCGCTTGCATTTTCACAGGTAGAGTCCTCAGAGCAAGTGACAGTTTTATGACCTCATTTCCTGTTGTGACAGAGTGGGGTCTGGTGGAGATCCAGCAGACTGTGAACAAAGTTGGACATGCCCATGCTACGAAAACCTCCAGCCTTTCTGAAGTTTCCGAGGTGCCAGTCAAGCAGGAAAAGGTAAACACCATGCCAATAAATCTCTTCTGTGTTATAGGCAGAGCTCTGCCACTAGAGCTAGAATAAAACATCAGATTCGCTGGTCTATTTGATGTTGCATCTGCGAACAGGAAGCATGTATCATGTTATTATACCAGGAAAATGCTTCATGCGCAGAGAAGTCTGAATGCTAACTTGCTACCACATTCAGAAACATCAATCAGACTTCTGTTGCTAAAATCACTGCTGTTCCTGGGACCCCTACATTTAGCAAGGGTAAGACAGAAAAGACAGCTACCTAAGT
This sequence comes from Dinomys branickii, assembly GCA_004027595.1. NCBI lineage: Eukaryota > Metazoa > Chordata > Mammalia > Rodentia > Dinomyidae > Dinomys > Dinomys branickii. Next base: position 6,064 of record PVLD010001964.1, read on the forward strand.
CTTCTTTTCAGAATCAAGTGCGGCCAACCGTGGTATCTCTTGATTGTCTTGCAAATTCTTGCTGCATTTAAAGGAACAAGTAACACTGGCAAGTAACACACGGAGATAGGATGTGCTTTAGCTACTGGTAACAGTGACGCTGTACTCCCAGGCCGAAAGGTTCTCCCACTTCTCTAAAGCGTGCTTTGTTTTTCTACGATCTGGAGAAGTAGATGAGAGGCAATTCCTAGGTGGCATTTAGAAAATGAAATCATGTGTATGAGTTATGTCATCAAAGGAGCTCCGTACAAATGAGGCACACAGGGGAAATGATTCAGAGCTGAAAGGCGTTTCAAAGGAAGGTGCCTTTCAGAGGAAAACCAATTAGGAGTAGCATGTGTCAAACTGGATGAAAGTGGAAAACCCTGCTCAAAGCTACCATTGGATGCCTGTCCCAGGACACACAGTGGCTACAAAAAAGCATAATTTTGAAAGTGTAAATTCCATAGTGGTAGAGTTATAAACTTGCACTAAAATGTCATCTACCTGCCAAAAGCATGAAATACTGTTCCCCACACTCTTGGGAAGCATAGTAGTTTATTCATATGGGGAAACTTAGGTGAATTAATCTTCTCCAAATTATTCATTGAAAAGGACCTTAAATATCTTATAAAACAGCTTTTTATTCCTGTTTGTGATTTCTGCTTCCTAAATATACTTAAGGACTGCATCATCGTAACTTTTAGACATGCGAATCTATATAGATAATTCTAAAATCCTTGTTTTGTCTAGAATTTCAAAAGGAAAAAAATGCTATATACAAGAATATGTCCAAGAAGCTCCAAAATCCAAACTTTGGGTGGGATGGATGTTGTGCAACACTGGGTTGGTGAGGAATGTTGGAAGATAAAGCTGTTTGATCTAGATAATTTTGATAGTGGATTTTTAAAAAAGGAAACACACATGCTTCTTTCTTGACAGCATACTGACTCTGAAAACTTTTTGGAAAAGAGGACAACTTTATAGATTCTGTATCTTTCCCATCATCTATCACAGTGCTAGGTCTTCAATAATCATTTGTATAATGAATGAGTCAGTTACATAATATAAACTACAGCTACAAAAGTCAAATATAGTGACAAATCATACTGAGTAATTTTCTTCCATTTTATTAGTAGTAGGAATTAGAATACTTCTACTGGACTAAAATTTTTTACTTGGACAAAATAAAATTAGCTTTTCAGGCCTCAATTTCTCTAAAATAAGACATGTTTGGAGACATGGTATTTTTAAAACTCTAAAAGCACAGTTAACATATTTAAGGCTTTTTTCTTTGATTAGGTTTAGAATGGTTTGAGAAATGTCCAATTTCTTTGATAAAAAAGCCGGTGAATGGAAAAACTAACTTCACAGCTTTGTTGCATTGGGAAATGGTTCAGTAAAGTTACAGACAAATTTACAAGAAGGTAGTCCTGTGGCTATTGCTGTCTGTTTTCACCTGGGCTCAGAATTATACAGAATTCTGGCAGCTGTTATTACTCAGCAGTGAGAATCAGATCAATGAGAGCTTGGGCCCTGAGTCAGAATTCCCCCGCAGCACATTGAGAAAATGCCTGGCTGGAGGAGTGTTTGTCTCTGCAGTAGTTGAACCATGGAATCCTTGTACAAATGTGCTTCCAACAATTGAGAAACCAAACATTCCTCTGAATAGTAACGTTAAGTGAAGGATGTAACATCTTCCTATAGTCTGAGGAGGTCAAATGTGTGACTGAGGCGTATCCTATTGCATGACTTGGACTAGAAAGGTAAAATAACCATACCACAAGCCATTTAGAAATCCATACAGGAAAGATTGATTTTTTTTTAACATTTGTGTGTCTATATACACAGTATTTTAACCTATGTATGTGAATAAAAGAAATAAAGTGCTACTTGGAATTAGTTAATTTGCAAGAGTGCCTGGAAATTAACATAATTTATTTAAGAATTTACATATGAATAAGTATTTTGGTATGTCTTTCCTACTAATATATGCAACAACCATTAAATTTCTATTGAAATTTTTGTTTTTCATTTCTATTACTAGTTCTGGGAATCACTTCACAGATCTCCTGCCTCAAATCTGCAGAATTTCAAAGGGAATTTAGACAGAGTTTATTAACTACGATAGGAAAGTAATTGTTCCTGGGGATATACAATCCCTTTTAGGGTTTACCTTAACACTCCTTCACTGTCACATTTAGCATGCTGTCCTCAGATTTCTGCTATTCTCCTTATATATTTCATTGGCTTTCTTCTCAATGGTCTGATGACCAAAATTCATTTTAATCATACCATCTTTTTTTTAAAGTTGAAACACATATCTGCCTTTTGAGTGTTTAAAATGTCACACTTCCTAGTGTATCACATTAAAATCTTCCTTAGCTGCATACTTATAACTTTGTTTCTTTTCTCCAAGACAATCTTCACAGCCTTTCCAATCAAGCTAACTATGGTTCTCCAACTCTTTACTAAGTATTGTAAGTGCCTACATGTTTGTTATAAGTAAACACAAATAAAATGTATTTTATCATTAACATCTTCCAAGTTGTCTTAATTATTTTTCTCTTTGATGAGACAGAATACCCAACAACCAAAATTAAAGGGGTGATGCTTTCTTAGCTCACAATTTGTGGAGGTGTCATCCATATTGGCTGGCTCCAAGGCAGGGTGGCATATGGCAGAGGGGCAACCATTCATGGTGGTGGGAGACAGCACAATTGGGGGAGAGAGAGAGAGAAAGAGAGGAGAGAGAGAGAGAGAGAGAGAGAGAGAGAGGGAGGGAGAGGGAGAGGGAGAGGCAGTGGTGGTAGCATAAGCCTCTTTCTGTCCCTTACAGTGTATGCAGGCTACCTGCCCTAGCGTGAGTGTAGCCCTTGCACCCTTAATCTCAGCACCCTTAATGTCAGCATATTGCTACAAATCAATCTCACACTCTAGATTTAGCCACTTCTAAAAAACCCTATCTAAAACTGCACGATGCTTTGGGGGGACATCTAGACACAAACCGTAACGCTAATATACTAAAATTGTTTTTCCTGTGAGATTATATATGCATATTTATATATTGAATTTCTGTGACATAAATACATCCAATTAACACAATAACTATGACGTTGATAATTTTAATAGATAAAAATTGAATCCTTAATGACTTTTGCAGGGACACAGGCTAAGAAGATTACTAAATTATAATTCAAAAGTAGACAGTCTATTCTGAGAATCTACATTTTTTGCATTCCAAAAGAATGTTGTGATATACTCTTCACAAATATTTTGCCTAAAGGATTATATTTTCAAGTAACGATATAAAATCTCACTTCTCAAAAGTTAAAACTGTGTTAAATAAAAAAAAAAAAACCTGAAGTGTGAACCTGAATTTTGAGATATCTTAATGACTAAGTTATGCAATTTTATTTTAAATCCTCTCAAACAGTACCAGATTCTAATAAAGGACTTTTTAAATTATTTAAGCTTTTTCTTAAAATTATTTTATTTCCAAAAAAGCTTAAAGAAAATGTATAGTCAGAGAGATAAAAAATAATACATGCATTAACATTACAAAGAAAAGTGAGGTATTTCAATTAGTCCATCTCTAGATAAGATTAAGATAAACAGCTTTGATGAACTAGGTACTGGTTAGAATTTCCAAGGATTCAAACTGGGACAAAAGAAGCCCAGTGAACTGGGGAAGGCCAGGTGCTCATGACAGCCTTGGCATTGGGAATGACCTCACCTATCTTTATGCGTCACTCTTCTGGGCATGAATTTGTTATTAAGACCATGGAATCAATAATGTGAGAGATGTACACAGTCCAAACTAATGAGATTTAATGTCTTTAAAATGTGTGGCCTGTCAGAGAGAGAAAATGTAAAAAGAAACACTGCACAGGGAATTCTGCCTGCCCCAGTCAGGCCATACATCTAACAGGCTGTGACAGAACGACAGAGGTATGTGAAGGGGCAGTGGAACAGCACCGTACATAGTTTTAGAGGCAGGCAGGAAGCACTCAACTGAATTAGTGGAGCCAAAGATGCGCAACATTCACCAAGCAGTAGAGCTCTGTGTTGCGCTGCCGTGTCTGTGTCCATGGTGTCCGTGTGGCTGCGGAGTTGAAGGGTAGAGGGAGCAAGGACTAAGGGGCCGTGCAGTAAGGACATGAAGAAGAGGATGACACTTGGAAGCTCTACGACTCAGAGTCCCGGCTGCAGATTAGAAGAGGAGGTTCTCTTTCTTGCTGAATGCCTTGCCTTGGGTCAAATCTCCAGCATTAGCCAACACCTGCATTGGGTGAGTGACCTGTGTATGATCATTTCTTTTGTAGGTTTTTATTACCATAGAAATTTAGAAATGTATATATGCAAAAGGAGATTTAAGCCACAGTTTAAAAGGCCCTTCTATGATTTGTGCATATATGCTACTTAATGTGGTGAATCCTTGTAAAGATTTTACACAGTAGGGTTGCTAACCCCAAGTTTAAAATACATTAAGAAGCTGGATACAGAACTTGATAGTACATTAAAAGACTGTTCTTTTACTAACCTCATAAAAATAGTAAATGGGTCTAATAACTCTAATATAAATGTTTCATTTAACATATTAATAGAAATAACTAAAATATTTGACAAAATTTTGTTTCAGCATAAACAAAGATATAAGATATAAAGATAATGGAAATTCGAACCAATCACTAATTAAAAGGGCTGCTGAAAATGATGATTTTATTTGTCCTCTGAAATTTATGATTGTATTTAATGATTTAGAAAAACTATATGTTTGAATTTATATTTTTAAGGAATTGAATATTAATTTTGAAAACTCCCTATTAACTGTGAGTTTATCAAAACCACAGAACACAGGAGCATTGCACACACACATCAGTTTTCACTGTTAAAAATGAAAGAACAAAGAACAAGTCAGATGTAAAATACCTAGTGTGTTCCTCTAAACAATAGTTTATTTTAAGCAGAATTAGCTGATTTTATTTAAAGAGGTTTTTCAGGCAGATATTTGCATGCAGAGAACTGTATAATAGACACAAGGAGAACGTCGTCAACAATTTGAAAAAGATAAAGAAATGGTTCTCATTTTTTTCCTACACTTGTCATGATGAAATCATTAATATTATGTGAAGGAGCTTAAGCAACAACAATATTTCCTTCTAATGACAAAAGAAAATCTAAAATCATACAAAGTTGAAATTTCTCCTCTGTAATCTACCTGTACCCTTCAGATGGAGTTAGTAAGTAATTTAATACTGAAATCTCTAGCTTTTGTTCAGTGTGTGGGAAGTCTGGACTTGAAGTAAAGTTGACAATTTCAGCAAATTTGAAGAGCTGAAATAATTATCGCCTCATTTTAGTGCTAGTTAATCTTTCATGTATGCAAGATAGGGGCTCTTTGTTATGGTAAGCTAATATATTTTGTTGTCATTGAAGTAGTTTTGTATCTCTTCAAATTATAAAATTGTAAGCCCTAATATTTTCTAGTAGAACTCCATAAATGTTTAGAATCATCTTCCTGTGTTACAAAATACCTTGGTAAATTTTACATAAAAGTTTTTATTTTTGACATACTTGGCTTTCTAAGAAAAGCTACTCCTTCCTCAGGTAAATAAATTGTATGACATGTTAAGTTTATTCCATCTGGGAAGACCATCTTCAAGAATTTATAGTTTTTGTTTTAGGCATAATTCATAAGGAGTAGTTTTCATTTATTTATAGACATTATTTGAGTAATAGCTTCTACACCATGCCTGGGGCCATGTATGACTCTGGAGCCATGGCTTCAACACAGAAGGAAATGATCATCTTACTAGTGTCTCTCAGTAACTTTCTCCCACCCTGTTTGGTGAAAACTTGTGAAGTGCCAGACCAGGAGTTTGTTAAGTGCTGTAGTAGAGATAGTGCTAGTTAAGAAAAGGGAAGGAAATCTAGTACTGCCTAAACTATTTCCTGATGATTAGATGAGAGAAGAGAAAGCAAAAATAACATTTCTCCCCCCAGGCTCAAGTGTCAGGAAAGAGAAACAAAGTGTGGGAAGCAATAAAAGGAGAGCTTCATATCTTTTGGGAGTAGACCACCTTCTCAGCTGTCTGAAACCATCCTGGGGAAGCTACATCCAAGGAATTCAGTGGAATTTTATTGTTAAGCTGAGACAAAACTGGAGATCTCTGCAGGAAGAGCAATAATGCAAACGGGGTAGGCCCCTGGGGAGGACCACAAGATACGCTCTCCGTTCAGAGTCTGTAGACATGTGTATGGCAGGTCACAATGGATCATGGGCTGCAGCGGAGCTGTGAGCAGCTAATTCCTGCAGAAAATTCTGGAACAAAGGCTTGTCATTCCTCACCTCAACTGTCCACCAGTTGCTGCATGGTAAATACCATCAGGCTGTTGCCACAAGCTATAAATACTGAAGGCTGCCCCATGGACCCAGTCCCTATTTTCTCTGTGAGTGTAAGACCCATAAAACCAGTTACAGTGTCATATGTTATAAGGCACTTATGCCACTTTTAGAGACTGAGGATTTATCTGAGCTCTCCAAACAGATAGAATTTCCTAAGCATATAGTTTTAATGGTTAGACTGGTCCAAACTCTAAGCTTACTTCCTTCCCCTGAAATTGTAAGGGAAAATCACATGGATTTCTATAGCTTTTGTGTTCTTCTGAATGTAGTGTGAGTAATATTTTCACATTTTTACATTTAGGAAGATTGCCTGGCAGTTTTGACGATCACTCTGAGCACATAGCTGCCCACAAAGCTGATTGCACACTTGTCATGTAGAGATGAGAAAATCTGTGGATGAAATCCTCCCTAAAAGATGAAAACACATAGAAACAGATCAAAGAGAATCCATCAGAGAAGGGAAGAAAGAAGTCAGAAAATCCTAGGTGCTGGACTTTATTATATAGGGCAGTCAGGACTAAGTCAGGACCCAATTCTGCCATGGGAACCGAAGCCATGTGCACTGTGGCAAGGTATGTACTTGCAAAGAGTCCACTCTACAATAGAGCTGACTCCAGAACCAAGTCTGAAAAAGAACCTACAGCTAGAATCACATGGCCCACAACTAGCTTGGCAGACATGAGGCTGAAAGTGCTCAACTGTACCCATGAGCACTGGGGCATCATCTCCTCCAGTTTCCTGGATGCTAGAGGTTGGCTGTAATTTGGGGATTGGAGGGAATAGAGAGAATACCAAGGTAAAATCCCTCCAATGGGGCACAGATCTCACTGATCACTGTTGTTCTGCAGGTATAGCTGCTCTTCCTGAGGTTTAAACCAGCACAGTCTGCCTGTGATCTTGCCTATGGGCCAGTGTGGAGGACTACAACATCATTCGCTCTGCATTGTGAAGTTTCTCCCCTGTATCCAGGGTTGCGTATTAGCATGACTGGTTAAAAAAAGAGGGAGAAAACATTTAGGATAAAGACTTAGCTCTCAATTTCTTAGGAAGAAACAGATTTTAGTTCATATTAACTGGCTGTTATGGAGCCACTGACAAGAGCATATAATTTATTAACAACTAACTATTTACTAACAAGAGCATATAATTTGGGGAAATTTAAAACTTTTGTGTTAGTGTACCTCTGATTTGCACTGATGTGCATTTTATCTTCTTCCTAACCAAAGTGAAGCATCCATCTACCTAAGTAGGAACTTTCATTGTTGTTATAATAGAAATGCAAAGAAAAATAATCATCTAATATTCATCATCATTCAAACTCTAAAGTGAAGAAAGAGAAGCAAAATATTTCTTGAATATATTTTCAAAATTTAGCAATAAGTTCTGTGAGTTCCATTCACTATCAAGGGGATACTAAGCCCAATTGTTCATAAATCTTGGTATGATTAATATGGAAGAGGAATGAGAAAACCTGTGAGAACCCCGGGCTCCACCCTTTGCACAGCAGTCTGCTCTGCCAATGGCCTGATTCCAGCCATCAGACGCTAAATCAGCCCTAAAGCTGCTGAATATGCATGGCCGTTGATGGCTCTAGCAAGATTACACTGTTGATCCTAGAGACAGCTATTGCCTAGATATAAATCACTGAAGATGGATCGAAACATGTTTGGCAATTCTTAAGCTATAAGCATTTTTTCAACTCCACAGAGTATTACAGCAATGACTACCCATAGATTAGTTATTTCTGAAGTTGTTTCGTTCCCCAAAGATAGTAGCAGGATATCATTATAATTACTATTCAATTTTGTAAATACTAAGGTAAAATGAATATTTTTAGGAAATGGTTAGGGTATCATTTGGGGGAGATGCATGAGTACATTTACAGTCATAAGGGATCATTCTGAAGTGTTAGAAGGCCATATCTATATCATGGTTTTAGTCATGCACCACCTCACACAATTTCAAATAGCTTAAGTAACAAATCTTAATGTGTTAAAATTTCTATATTTCAGTGATGTGACTATATTCTACAAAGGCTGTTTCCTAAGAGTTGTAAAGAATATCTGTTCTTTTGCTATATAAGGCTTGGAGAGGAAAAGCTCATTCGTGTGGCACTGAAAACTGTATCTTTAAAATCTCTGTTACATAAGGCCATAATATCCTATCTTGCATCCAGTCTAGGTAACCAATAAACATCAATGATAAATTTATCATAATATGAAAATTTTATGATACGTTTTATAATTTCTCATATAAATTTTATGTGAGAAAGAAACTCTATGATTTACTAATATGAACAATTATTATAATTGTGTAAAGTAGACTTCAAAAGAAGACTTTCTTGAATTTTTTGTAAAGTCCACTCGAACACGGATATAAATGACTATGTCAGTGTGGTTTTGTCTTTGTGGCACGCATAAAGGTGTCCAGGATTTGGTTTTTAGTTTTCAGTCTCCTAAATTCAGTTAATTCAAGATTTTGTCGTGAATGGACTTCCACCTTTAAAAGTACAAGTGTCTGTTTTGAGACAGAAGTGGGTCAGATCTTTGTTTCCCTGCAGTCCTCCAAGCAGTAGCTGCGTAAACCTAGGGAGCCGGGGAGTGGGGTGCCTGGCGTCGTTCTCCTACCTCCAACTTTTCTTCTCTCCCTCTACATCCTCTTAATTTTTACAATCGGGGACACTCTGTGCCTTCGGATGTCCAACTGCTTGCTCCAGATCTACAGCCACATCTCTCTTTCCACACGCGTCTGTCCTCGGTAGGATTGCTTTGGGCTTCACAGTTCGTACTTCGTTCCTGTACATTCTAAAGTTCTTCACTCTATTCTAGTTTTTCGGTCATCATAAGTTTCCTGGTAATATTATAACTCAACCATGAATACATTATCATCTTAGAAGTATTCTATTAAAATGTTGTTGGGACAGTTGGTGAAAAAGCCAAGTTGGGCCATGCTACTTTGCCTGCCTTTCCTCTGATTCTCAGTTAGTAACCTTTAAATCTGTATGTGTGCGGGTGTGAATGTGTTGTGAGAATTTGAGCGACTGACAGTTGATTGGCTCAGCGTAGCTCTGGTTGTGACTGAGTGGATTCTGTAAAGATGGGAGATCTGCCTGTGTGCATGACAGACTTGTAGGCGGAGAGAAATGAAAATAATAGCGAAGAAGGAAGGCTCTCTTCTGTGTCTCTGGGGGAAGCCAGTCTTCACCGTGGCCTGGGACAACCGTGTCTTGGCTGACAACACAGACCCATCAGTCTTCCCTCACAGAGCCTTCAGCTTTCTGATACACAGCACACAGGACTCTATCACCATCTTGGCCTCTGATGTCCCTTTGATTTTCCATGTCCACTACTTTATTCCTCGCCACTAATTATACAAGTAATAGATGCTGGAAGGCGAAGAAAGTGGCCTTCAGACCCAAAGGAACATGACAGCCAGTACTGCTCAGCACAATACCACCTCAGAAACCAGCAGAAGCACCCAAAGCAAAAGAGGACACAGTAGATGCAAGGGGATGTGTTTCCACTTGAGTGGATACCAGTGTAGAATTGCGTTCCTGAGGCGATGATGGCATGTAAACCTAGGATTGAAATGTCTTCCAGGAGAAAGTGACAAGATGGAGGAATCTATGAATCTGACTGATTGTAAATCAGAAATGTCTGGGAAGAATCAATATGCCTACTATTATATGCAAATGTTTAAAAGACTTTTCTATTACTAAACACAAAAGGGTATCACAATTAGTGTATGCATTAATTCAACAAAAGTTTTGCGTGTCTAACTCTGAATTGGTGATTTTTGTAGGGCCTCAAATACATTAAAGGGTGGAGAAAACCCAACAGTCATCAGAAGAGCCCTCATAGGTCCTTGACTGATAATGAAGAACACACAAGGGGACAGAGAAGGTGCCGGAGGCCGTTCAATGCTACAAGCAAGACTAAGTCACAAAAAGGGATAGAGGGTAACATGAGCCCATTTCAGACAGACCCAACAAGAAGGCTTTTGTGGAAGTTCCCATCAGAGAGAGTAGCACTTGCAGATATTTGAGGAAAGCTTCCAGGAAAAGGAAGAGTAAGTGAATTGGCCCAAATGAAGAGTGATGTTGGTGACTTCAAAAATCATAAAATGTCTTACAGCTTAAAGAATTTTTCTCAGTAAGGAAATACTCAATTATACTTTATTATATAATAAAATAGAGACTTTTACAAAGCAGTTTGGTGGTTACCTAAGGAAGCTTGCTTAAGTATAAGCTAACAAGAAAACAAAAACAACAAAAAAATCTGAACTTCATCAATTAGTATGGGTAAGACCGCCTTGCAGTCTAGAAAATTATATTTAAAAATACTGTACTCATACTGATTGACCAATAGCTGAAGTTCTTGTTTAAGCTCATAGAAAATGAAACTACAAATAGCCATTTGACCAGAGGGCTTATCATTGACAAAATATTGGCATATCAACAAAAGATTATGGGTGAATGAACATTTCTGTTTTAACATATAAGACAATATTAAGGGCATGTGCATCATACCTTTTACTAGATCTCCATTAGTGTATATCATTTAAAAACTGACAAAATAAAAAAAAGACAACACAAAGAAATATAAAGTGGAGCTTTAATATTTCTTATTAGTTTTGTACATGTATACCTCAGTGAAAAATCTTACCATGTCCTCTCTCTACTTAGATATTCTGCTTTGATAAAAACTTCTAGGAGTTCATCCTAGTGGTAAATAAAACGATGGAAGATTTTTAAAAGTAACCAAACAGCCAATCCTACTTTCTTTTTAATTTATGCCTTTTAAAACAATGTTTTAACACGAAGCTTTTCATGTACAAGAAAAAGCAGTGAATGATTTTCTAAATCTGTGACTGCACTAAAGTTAAATCTATAAATTCTTGAATTCTTTTTGAAACTCTGTATTCTTGCAGGGAGTAAGACTGGCATGTAAAGCCCATGGATTTGTCTATCAGGCTTACATCTAGGAGGAAGAGAAGTTGTAACACAAACGGAAACGAGCTAAGAACTCTTGATGATAATTACACAGCAATGAGGAGTTCCTCTGTGGCAGACATGGTCTACCAAAGCCTCATTTCTCAGCCAAAAGCTGATTCTGGAAACATCTCCTTGGAGGGCTGCTTACCCCGTCCGATGGAAGTTTTCAAGCTCAACCAGAGTCTAGTAGATGTCACAAGTTATAAAACTCTATTATTCAAGAACTTGCTCAAGTTCATTTCAATACCCTTTTTTATTATGTGTTTTCATTAGTAGTCGGCTCTTTTGAAAATATGGTTTTCATTGCTTAATTATGTCAAATACATTGTTCAACTTACAGACTGTGTTGAGATTTATACTATATATCTGCAGTTATTTGTGTGCACCATATTTTTGCTTTGATGATTTTTGTGGTTATTCCTTGGTCATTAACTTTCATCTGCAAAGGAAATTATTTTTAATTTTCTTTTCATACAAATCTCTCCTATCCATACTGAGTTTTATTCCTTTCCTCTGCTCTTACATAGTTTACTGTAGGGATGTGTGTGTGTGTGTGTGTGTGTGTGTGTGTGTGTGTGTGTGTGTGCATGGTTGTGTGATACAAAAAACATAATTTTACATAGATCATGCTGCATTACTAAACAAATGAAGGAGGAATACACATGTATGACAAGTTAGACAGAAAGTAGATTTTATATGAATGAGCAATAAAAATCACATTGAAATATGTGAAATTTTTAAATATGACCTAGAATTTCCTGGCTGATACCATTATAGTATTACAAAGGAAGTAATACCATATTCAAAAGATTTAATAGCTTTGACATCCTATATTGCAGTATTGTGAGCACCATGTTTAAATTACATTCTCAAGAAGTGTAATACAGATTATTACTGGATGTTAAGATACAAATACCTATTTACTAAAATCACGTGGTTTCAATTAAATTCTGCTGGTCTTTTCTTTGCATGTAGTGACTCAGGTTGTTGCAGGAAGTACCCACTATGTATTATCATAATATCACTTACATAAGATAGAAATGAGCCAAAATTTAACTAATTCATGGACCAAATAAGTACGTGAGAAGATGCATCAGTTTTTACAATGCAGTATGCTTGTTGAGTAGAAAAAAGTTTATAATATATGTGCAGTTCAGAATGTAGTAGTAAAATGAATTCCAGTCAAAGAAAACAGATCGCTATACATAGTTTGAAGAAGGTTCAATGTCTCAAAATACATAATGTGCACATTTCATTGTTTAGATCAAATGCAGTGTCCTTGGTAACCTAAAGAATTGTGCTTGGAAATATATTCAGCTTAACCTTAAGGGCGAATCGGGAGCAGCTGGCCCGCTGTAAGTACTAATCCTCTAGATCTCTTCAAACACATCTTCCGAAACTCCCTGCAATTACGGTTTCATACCATGTCATTTTCCTGTTTTATTAGGAACACAACAGTATAGTTAAGTTGCATATAATTTTTTTCTGAAACCATTTTTAAAATGTGTTGCTATAAATGAACGAAAAAAAGAAGAAAACATCCAACACATTCCTGAAATAGAATATCCAAGCATGTCATGTTAGAAATGAAAGACATACTTTAAAAACAGAATATTTTAATATTTCAAATTTGACTTTAAAAAATTTTGTAAATGTTCAGACTAACTAAATTTATCCTAAGTGTTTCAATCTTTGGAAGAGTAATGTGAGATTATTTTTAATGTATAAGGAAAATTCTGGTGATATAGACCAAATTTTATAATGCTTTAAAATCTTTACTTATGAAAAACTTCTAATAATGAAAACCAAAAACGATGAAGCCCTTCTTCAAAATGTAATTTATTGGTTAGTCAATTTCAATATATATATATATATATATATATATATATACACACACACACACGTATATGTATATATACATATACATACATAAAACAGGACAGCACAAAGCATTCCACATTATTGTGTCGTTATTCTATTGTTATGTATGTTATTTTTAAATAGGTAAAATTGTATGGGCTAAAAATACAGACAATTAACTTAATAATGTGGTATTTTATATTGAATGAAATTCTTTCTATGCAAGAAAGCCTGAAAATACTGAGTATTGTCATTGCATAGCCTTATATTGTTGCTATAGCAAATGATCACTTATTTAGAGATTTAAAACTACATACACTTATTTATTATCTTATTGCCCTGGAGATGAAAACTATATATCGGTGTGTATACATGCATATGTGTATGTGTCTGTGTGTGTGCGTATGTATGTGTATGTGTATACATGTTCATAAATGCCTTATGGGCTAAAATCAAGGTATTGGCAAAGCTTTATTATTTCTGAGTGTTGAAAAGAGTCATTTTTTTCTCTTTTTCTGGCTCCTGGAAGCTGCTTGCATTCCTCAGCTCACAGTCCCTCTTCTATCTTCAGCACAGGTAGCTGAGTACCTTCTGATTTCTCTCTTTCTGACTTCTCCATCATCACATTCTGTATTTGGCACTATACCAGACCCCTCTTCTAAACACCTTATAAATGAATTGGGTCCACCTGGGCAATCCAGGATGATCTCCCCATATGACGACATTTATTTAATGAAAGAGGCAGAACTCTTGAGATGGACATTATTCTACCTACTGCAATGATTCTTTATATGTTTGAAATTCTTATATACATCAAAGAATAGTGCCTTTACCAAGTAATAGGTTGCACCTTAAAATTTAAAAATAAATAATTATTGTTAATTTAAGTAATATTATTTATTTTTTAAATGTCTAAATTAGAAAGTGATATTTTCATAACTTAATAATCATGAGACCTGCAACTTTTCTATTTTTTTCTGGGAATTTGCATCCATCCAATGGTAGCAGTCCTCTCCACATCAGAGCCATCCTGAGCACCTTGGCCAAGGAAGTGACTCTGTTGGAAGGGCAGGAGCTTATGCTGACTTCAAGAAATTCCTCAAGCTGAAGTGGTCTCAGTGACAATGATTCTTGCTCTTCAGAATTCTCTTGGAAAATCTGAGGTGAACACCATGTTATGAAAAATTGAATTTAAACAAGTAAAATTACCAGAAATTTGCAGAAAAGGCAGATGAATTTGAATTACAGATAAACAATATATAATTTCTTTGTACAGTATATCCTGGACATTATATTGTTTATGCAGGAAAACTGTACTTTCTAAAGTTCAAATTTATTTGACTAATAAATTTATTTGTTAAATGTAAAACCACTGTAGACAGATAATATAATAAGTCCAAGTGGACAAAAACTAGTTGTCATTATTTGGAACTTGAAACTTTTGAGGAAGAAAAATCCATTAGGAAAACAGTGTGAAAGTATGTAGAAATTCTTACTTGTGCATATTAATCAAACTAAAAGGTGATTTGCAAAATACATAAAGACCATTCTTCATATAAACTCTCAAAAATTGTCAAACAATACGGTAACCCTAGGCAATTTATACCAAAAGGCAACTCATGGGATAAGACATAAAGATGGTTTGTAGATATATGAAAATATATTCAACTACACACTAACTGAACAAATGTCAAAAAATGAGTTTTTTAAAACCAAGTTTTATAAAGTGAGGTAAAAGAATTGACAGTGCTTAAGGTTATCAAGAAGTTGGGGAAATTGAGATTTCTTTCTATTTCCTGAGAAAGTCTAAACTGACCATTCTGTGTGATCATTTGGAAGGTGTTTGGTGCTCTGTGTCTAAAGATGCATGTGAATCACTGATATGGGATCACATGCCAGAGAACCTTCTCTCAACTTCCTTGTGGTGATGAATGCAGGATGTAGGCTCTTTAGCTCGACAGTCTCACCAGACACTAAGGAGATGAAACCAGAGATCTGTCCCCACACAGAATCACTAGAGAGAAGTTTCAATGTGTGCCTCAGGTCCATCATTTTTAATGTTTTGCTTTTACTTTTTGATTTATTCTCATCCTTTAGCTCATAACTAGTTTCCCCAAACACATTTTTACCCACTAAAATTCCTTTTGCATCCTAAACTCAAGCCCATCTTCCTCAGTGTTCAGGAACGACCCTGACATGTTCATCCCCTTAACCTCTCCCATTGTTGTTCTTGGTTTGAGACGCTCATTGGCTTCCTCTTGATCTTAGTATAAAGACTAAAGATCAAAGACTAAAACCTTTGGCTTCACTTTCAACTACAGTTCAACTTTCTCGGAGCACAGTGGTTCCCTTTCTGAACACAGCGCGAACTTCCTCAGCTCCCAGAACTCTTGCAGCTGCCTTCCCAACTGACTTTTGGATCTCACTTCTTTCTGCTCTTTGTTGATGGGTTAACTGCTATTCGTTGTTCACATCTGAACCCTGCTTTGGCTTATTCAGGAAATCCTTCTCTGATGTCTATGACTAGATAAAATAGTTATGTGAGCATATATTTTTTCTTTCTTAGCAGCAACCACATTGGAACCTTATGTATTACTCGTATGTGGTTGTTTGATTCATGTCCTTCCACTCACTGATGACTCAACTGGCTCTGTGCAAGAGTCATGTCTAGTTTTCTGTCCCGTGTGGTGACTTACCTCAACACATCCTGCTGAATGAATGGAGTATCCATTGACTTTCTATATGCTGTGATTGGCTGAACAAGCAAAGCAAATAGGCAGGAGGGGTTTTCAGTATCATATTTTGGTAGAGGTTTATGTATGCTAAAATATCAGTAATTAAAGAAGATAGATTCAAGATTTCAAGCTAATCTCATTTATTAATCCTCCTTGATGACTGTTTTAATGGTTGGAAGAGCATCCGAAGCCATCTTCACCACATTTCCCCACAGTGCTTTGAAAGCTGCCCCGCTTCAGATGAATGAGTTGAACTTAATCAGGAGAAGGCAAGGTAGGCTACTTGGGGTGATTTTAGGGTGATTTGGGCAAATCACCACTTCAGAGATGTTGCTGTGATTTCATAGTCACGTTAACTCTTGGCTGAAAAGATTTGCAGATTCAGGTTGAATGAGCCACATCAACCATGCACAGTTTTTACACAGAGCATGAGCCAGTGTTTAAAAAATGTTTAAAAGTTTGTTGAAATAAGTGGAAACAGAACTTCCCACCAACTTTCTTGCTTTTTCCTTGTGACTATCTGCATAAGACAGCTGTGTGTTTTGTCTGTTTCTTTCTCCTCCTAAGGCAAGCAATGACTAGTTCAACTCACTGAGATTTAGTCAATTCTAAAAGTTTTAGTTGGTCATCTTCATATTTTGTTCTAAAGATAATTTAAAAATTATAAAATAGATCTAGGAAAATACCGAATGATACCATGTGGGGAACATACCAAGTGGAGATCAACCTTGGCCAGGGGTCAGAAGCTTCCATTACTGAGCGGGAGTGGTGACCAGTATCCCCCGCCACAGCACTGCTAGCAGGCAGGTCGGTCTGTACTCCTAGAAGGTCACCCAGTGGCTGGATGTGTCAGTAGCAGAATTCTCACTTGTCATTCTCTTGTTGGCCATTTTGAGAAAGAAAATAGGCATATAAAATGCAATTTCAGTACAAGCTATGGCCTAAATGACTTCAGTGATTGAATTAAATGGAACAAGGTTCACCTGAATAAAGACTTGTGTTTCATCTATGAGCTGCCCATGTGCTAAGGCAGCATATATCTAAAAACAGAGCACCAATTTACTCCACAATGGATACGGATTATTCCCTGCAAATACTTCAAAGTGTTTCACAATGCTTGAAACTTGAGCCATATACTCATTTAGTTGGTTTTAACTGGAGCCTCAAGAAAATCCTATGTGATCTCCAGCAGCTGTGTTAGTGTCTCTGGTTCACAGTTATAGAACCTGAAGGTCAATGAAGGTTAAAAATTATTTTTCCTCTTCTAGTTAGTAAAATACCTATTGTAATAAGCTCTGCCTTGAAGTCTCTGGATTTAAAATGTGTTACTTGAAAAAAAAAAGAAACCTTGCTATGATGACATTAGCCAGTAATTATAAATTCAAAACTTAAATATTACTCTGATCATCTGGAATGTCCTCTGTTATGAAATTTAAAAAAAAAAGACTTTGCGGCCAAGAGATGGAATAGTGCCTGCCTAGCCATCCCTCTCTCCATGTCTGTGTAAATCTTCCTGGTATTCAGACTGGTCCACATCGGCCTCCCTTGTACCTTCATTCACTGTGAACAGCTGTGAAACTCTGACATTGAACATTTGATTTACTGCCTCTGCAATTTAGTTGGCAGTGCATCACTGTGATGTTGAGCTTTCTCTCTAGAGAGAGATCTTAAAATCACTTAAACATTTCTTGTCACTTGAATATCCACCTATTCCTCTTTCTAGACAAATGCTCAGAGTGAGAAGCATCACGTTTGCTTTGTCTCACCTCCCTAGGGCTCAAACCAGCAGCCAATGAATGTAGCGTTTTGTTAATTTGATTCTAAATTATCTGTAAATGATGATTGAAATAATTATAGCCTGGTTGTTTGCACATGCTTTCATATTTAATATTTGCACATTTAGCCTAAAAATTGTTTTTGATTCTGAGTAATCCTTTATAGTTTAAGTGTATATTTACATTTCAACATAATAACAAAGGAAACATAATAACATAATAACAAAGTCCAGTAAACTTTTTGTGTTACAAATATTTGTATATTTTGGCCATCTTTATACATATTACAGAATAAATGCATTTAATTTATTAAACTAGAAGGACATACCTTCTTTTAAAAATCACTCACTATTAATATATGCCTTCTGTCACTGAACTGTTTTAGATTTGAGGTAAGAAGACTGTTTACTGCCATTCCTCATGGGTCCTGCGTGCCTTCCCTGAGTCACAGTGAACCAGTCTCTGACAACAGTGCGTCTGGATCAACACGACTTCCCTTGCCCCACCATCTGTGCCTTGGAGAGGTTTGGAGAAGGAGATCATAGGGCAATCAGAGGAGCAGAGGTCAGGGGGATGCAGGATTTCAACACTGCTGGAACTAGTAACTCGGACTTCCTAACTATCCCAAGTTCATGGTATCAGCAAGAACTCTGACCTTTCTCCTGGACACCAAGGATTTCAATCCAGCACAGGTGTTAGACATTTTGAAAAGTTATTCATATACTACTTTAACCTTCAGTATATTTCTCTGTAGTAGCGCTGTGGTGGCAATGAAGGTCCAGTTTAAAGATCTTCCATGGCTGGACTGACTTCACAGTTGGTTCAGTATTTAATTTTTACAACTGATGTGCTAAGTCCACAGTCCTCATAAGGCTTCTGAAGAGTGATAAAATCACCATCAACACAACAGCAACAACAAAATTACAGTGAAGAAAATGAGTTGTAGGGTTATTATTATTTCCTCACTGGCTTTCACTGATCGTTTTGGTCTTTCCTGTCAGTGACAAAAGCGACAAATGCAGTATGTGTAGTCAAACTGCAACAGTATATTCAGTGGCATTCAATGGTTCAAGGGGTTCAAAGTTGCAATCTGCACATCAAGATCTTTGGTATCGGCTAAATAATACTTAAAAATACCTACTATCCAAGAAAACCTCTAACTAATTTTTTAGAATTTTTCAAACAGGAAACATAGTAACAAATTATGATCTTTAGCTGCCTGAAGTTTGAAACTCAGGAACAAATCTATGAGGTTTGGGTGTGCCCGAAGTCATGTCTGTGACCTGGGGGGAACCAGAGCAAACGCAGCACCATTTACCAGAAGAGAGACTGTTTACAGTCTTGATCACGTAAGCTCTGACAGCATTTTCCGCTTTGACTTTGGGATGGTCAGAGTTTCACTTGCCAGCCACTCCCAGTTTACACTTACAGTCATATGCATCTCAGTTACTTGTGCAGAGGTGAGCACCACACATTTGGTGGTAGGAAAAGGGACGTTTTTAACCTCGGGGAACATAACCTCATCAAACACAAGGCGTAATTCACAGAAGCTTAATCATCTATAACACATGATGACACACAGGCTCAGCTGCCAATGGCTGATAGTAATTATTGAGACTGAGCTTAACTGCTTTTGTTCAAATTTTCAGAATTCTCTAATTTTGTCTGTCTCCATGATCCACAGCACTAAACATTGATTCGAAATGACGTAAGTGAAGGCTTACGCTAAATAAGACTCCACGGCATTTTATTAGATAGGGTCATCCATCCCAAATTGATCCACACATGGTATTATCTTAAATTAACAAGTGAAGTGCTCTTTCATTTCTTTCCAGTGTGTGTCTGTGCCTTTGTAAAGTTAATGGGGCTATTTTATCTGAATTTTTGAAAGTGTGTGTCATCTTTTATAGGACATAACCTAAGACTCTGCATTGTGATGAGTAGTCCCGATATGATGACCTCATTATTATTATTATTATTAACAAGCAATACCATGATAACATTTTAATACAGTTCTTCAATATCACATAATAAATATCTTAGCTATTCATAAATGTAATATAAATCAACTCCTCTATTATTTCCCTATAGCTACTCATCACAATATTTATGCACATAAAAATGCATGTCTGTCATTTGTAATACCCAATTGAGCCCAGTTCAAAGAATAGCAAAAATAAATAAAATGTAAAAGTTATAAACTAATTAATGAAAATTACCTCATTACATACCAGTGTGGTAGTATATTTACAGTATATTCAATTTGTCTTTAAATATAAATTTTTACAAGTGATTTATAAATCACATGCTAAGAATCAGAGCTCTGTTGATTTCATGAAAAGCATCTTATTTACAGATAAACAGTCTCATGAAACAGATACTAAAGACTGAGTTAATTCAAATATAGATTTTACAATTTTAACCAAATTTTCAGAATGAATCATAAATTGACCCATTTCCATGGTCTGCAGATTTGTCTTCTAAATGTTGTGCAAAAATGTCAACATAATAAAAATATTTGATTTTAATAAAATCAAGTAAATACAAAAGACTAGAAGTCATAAAATCAAAGTATTCAGAGCATAAACTGTCAGAAACTTGAAACATTTCTTGTGTCATAAAATTTTTATGTTTCTCAAATATAACCAAATAATACTCTTTTTCTAACTTGAATATAACACTGCATGATTTAAAAACACTGAGGAGAAAATTGTTTTGCTGAGACACTGAGTCTTTTCCTTGGTTTCTATTCCTGTCCTGTGTTTCTGAATGAACATGCTTTGCAACATACTTGCTATCTAAACGGGTTAGATGGGGCCACTCGATGGATTCGACATGACTGCTCCAGGATGTCCTGATTGCTCTGTTTCTTCATGACAAACTGACACCCGTTTACCTGCAAGCTCATTGGTACCAAATTTATTGTTTTAAATATAGCCCAATAAACAGAATGTTAGTCAAGTATAGCCTGACGCTTTGTGTCATCCACAAAACTGCTGCGAATATCTGCTCGACATCGCCAAAATAAACCAAGATATTGTGAGGTCGCCAGTGGCTGAGATCTCCCCCGGGAGCTCTTAGACGGAGAGGTTTTCACTTTCCTGCTGGGGAGCAGCATCCAGACACATGAACCCCTTGTCCTCTCCCCCTCAGCGCCAGTTCCCCATCTTGCAAATCTGTCCAAGTGTGGGTCAATTTAAGTTTGTTGTGATATGCCGCCACCTCCTGGTAATATCTTTTTCTTTAATTAGCTGCAGAATCCCTCGAATCACAATACTTTCAGATGATAAAGAGAATCATTAAAATGACTGAATATAAATTGAAAAGCTGAGGCCTCTGTGATCAGTTTGAGCATTTCCATTTCAATCATTTCCTTTTTGTTTTTCTGGCACATTCTTAAAGGAATGAATTCCTTGGCGTGATCCAGTGTGCCGACATAACAGAGGAGGTGTGTTTCCTCCATGGACCCTGTGACTTTTCTCTTGCCAGTCTTCACCTCACATTTTTGAAGAGACAACACTCCTTTTTTTTGGCACAACTCTTCCCCAATGAACTTCAGCAATATCTAAGAAAATTTTGCACACTTGAAGATTAATAATTTGGGAGAGATATGTTGTGGTTCTTACAATAGCTAAAGGCATTTCATATAGAATTTCTATTTTATTCTACAGTGAAAATGCATAATTTCATATTACAGTTAAAAAGCATAGAATTTACCATCTTTACTATTTTTATGTACAGTACAGTGGCGTTAACTATATTAACTATGATGTGTACCAACTCTAGAAATTTTCATCACGCATGATCAAAATCTGTATTTGTTTTAAAATTCTCCTTCCCCCTTCTTGCTCCTAGCAACCACCATTCTATTTTCTGTTTCTGAATGTTTCACCAATTTATAGGTTTAACATGGAACCCCTTTGCAAAATTTAATTTGTAGCTGGCCTGTTTCACGTAGGGTAATATCCTTAAAATCTATCAATATTGCAAATTATAGTAGAATTTCCTTCTCTTGAAGTTGAATAATACTTCAGTGCATTTCTTTACCCACTCATTTGTTGGTAGACCCATTGGTTGTTCCTTTTTCGTGTCCATTGTGGACAATCCTATCTATTTCTTTTGGGTGTATACCAACAACTAGAATTGATTGCCCATCCGGGAATTGCATTTTAATATTTGAGGATACCTTCTTACTGTTGTCCAGAGAGATCACACAATTTTATGCTTCCATCAATGGTGTGCAAAGTTCCAATTTCCCCATGTCCTCCACAGCACTTACCATGTGTTTTGCTTTTTTGCTTTTTGCAGTAGCCATCCTGATGTGTATGAGGTAATGTCTCATGGGCTTAATCAGTTGTTTCCTGGGCAATAGTACTATTGAGCATCCTGCGTGTTAGCCATTTGTGTATCTTTAGAGAAGTGGCTCTTTTAATCTTTTGTCCTTTTTCAAATAAAGTTATTCTTATTTTTTATAAGAATAAGGTTCAGTTGTAGAAATGTTTTTTTTTTTTTTTTTTTTTTTGCGGTACTGGGGATTGAACTCAGGACCCTGCGCTTGCTAGGCAGGGGCTTATTCCACTGAGCTATATCCCCAGCCCCTGTAGAAATGTTTTTTAATAAATAACTGGAAACATGGCTGCAAACATTTTCTTCCACTCCAAATCTTGCACTTCCACTCTGCCTCACAGGGCTTTAAAGTTTGATGTAGCCACCCAATTTGTTTGCTTTTTTGCTTTTGATTTTGGGATCATATTGAAGAAATTATTGTCCTATCCAGTATGGATTGTTGTCCAATCCAGTAAACTTTTCTGTGTTTTCTTGTAGGCATCTTTTATTTTCAGATCGTCAAACTTAAGTCTTTATTTTGTGTTACATTTAGATCTATCTTGGTATGAAAGTAATGGTCTAACTTCACTCTTTTACTCAGCGGCCCCTATATTGCCCCAGTGATACACCCATGGCGCCCATGTTTAAGAACATTTGAGCACACACAGGGGGTTTCTCTTCTGCAGTCCTTACTTGTTCCATTGTCTGTATATCTGTCTTCACGCTGGTACCGCGCTCTCTTCGTTACTGTGGATTTGCAAAATACTTATCATAAATCATGAGACTGTCTGTTTTGCTTTGGTTCTTTAGATCTTTTGAGAGTTTATATGAATTTCAGGTTTTTTTATATGTGTAAGAAACACTGTGGGAATTTCCTAAGATCACACTGATTTTGTAGGTTACTTTGTCTAGAATGGTATTTCAACTCTAAATACTCCCATCCATGAAATTTTGATACCTAATATTTATTCCTAAGTGTTTCAGTCCTTTTGATGCTTCTTTTAAATTGTTCATTATTAACCTAATGAAGTGCTATTAATTTTTGTGGTGATTTTTTTAGTTTTTAAGCTTTATTCACATGTGTTCATGGCACATAAAGGTTACATTCATTACAGAGAACTGGTATGTGCACGCAACGCATTTCCATTCTGCTTCCTCCCTTCCCTCTACTCCCTTTGATCTTTACACCATCAGATTCATTTATTTGTCTTAAGATCTTATACAGTTGGTTATTACATATACATATTGAAAATGAGACCAATAGGCCAAAGAAATATATAACTAAATTGTACTGAGTCAAGGTACATTTTTAGATACGTTTTCCATGCTACAATACAATAGCTTTTCCCTCTGTGTCTTGTTTATCTGCCCTCTTTTCCTACTGCCCATCTTACTTATTTCAGCTTGTGTGTGTGTTTGCTTAATACCATGGCGCACCCATTTTCCCACAGATGACTCAAGTTTCCCTACTTTACGGTGGAAAGCTCTCCGTTGTAACTACCACATTTCCTTTGTGCATTCTCCTGTTCCTGGTCATATAGGCTGTTTCCAAGATTTAGCTATTATGAACTGTGCTGCTATAAGTATAGCATGGGGCATCGCAATCTGGGCTGCAGTTTATATCACAAAGCTATAGCAACAAAAACAGCATAGAGGTGGCAGCTCTCTCCCAAATAAAAACAGAAACAAGAAACGAACAGACATAAAGCAGTCTCACAGATTGATGGAACAGAAGAGAAGACACAGAAACAACTCTAGACACACTCAGCTGTTATCTTTGACACAGGAGCAAGTCCCTTTACTGGAGGAAAGATAGCCTCTTTAACAAACGGTGCTGGGAAAACAAGTTTTCCGTGTACCAAAGTTTGAACCTAGACCCATATGCTCACCGTGAACTAAATCAAAATAAAAAATGGGTCAAATATCTAAACATTGGAATAAAAACAATCTTCTGGAATGCAAAATAGATAAAACTTGAAAGTACAGGTGTAGGCAAAGACATTCTTAACAAAACTCTGGTTGCACAAGAACTAATATCAAGAATCAGAAAATGAGGTCACATCAAATTGAAAAGCTTCTGCACGGCAAAGGAAACTACTAACAGATTGCAGAGACAAACCACAGATTGTGAACAATCTTTGCCAGCTACTCCTCTAACAAAAGACTAATAGCTAGAATATAGCATAGAGAACTCACATTTTAGAACCCCCAAATTTAAAGGTCCAAATTAAAAATGCACATCTGAAGTGAATAGACACTTTTCAGATAAAGAAATACAAATGACCAACGAATAAATGAAAAATAGTTCAACATTGCTGGCCATTTGAGAAATGCAAGTTGAGGCTCAGATCATCTTGCTCCCAAAAGAATGACTATTATCAAGAAATCAGGGGGCTGGGGATATAGCTCAGTGGAATAAGAGCTTGCCTAGCAAGCGCAGGGTCCTGAGTTTGATCCCCAGTACCGCCAAAAAAAAAAAAAAGAAATCAACCAATAAAAAATGACCCTTCTCCTTTGTTGGTGGGAGTATAAATTGATGTAGCTAGTATGGAAATCAGCATGGAGATGACTCAAAAAATTTAAAAGTAGAAATTTCAGTTTATCCAGCTACTCCCGTTCTATATATCTTCCAAACAGATTTAAAGACGTCATACCTCAGTGATGCTTGCAAGTGGATTTTTCATGCTGCAACTTTGAAATTGTTTATTAACTCTTCTCAGATATTTTGTAGAATCTTTATGAGTTTCTACATCTAAAATTATGTTGTGTGTGAAGAATAATTTCACTACTTCCTTTCAAATTTGAGTGCCTTTGTTTTCTTGCCTAATTGTTCTGTGTAGAATTTCTAGTACAAATTTTGTAGTTTTAAGTGTAGATTACATTGTCCTTTCGCTATGGAATGATTATGTTGATCTCACCAGTTACTAAGTGTGAGCTTAGAATTCCTTCCTGCTGTTAAGGATTCACTGTCAATGGTCAATGACAACCTAACCTTGTCCTTTTGGTGCTAGTACAATACAATTAATAATTTATTATTAACAATTAATTGCTAAATTATTAACAATAATTTGTTTGTGTTTTACAGGTTACAGCTTCTTACATAATTTCGTTTTACTCAGTGATGTAGCTTTTCTAAACAGAGGTTTTATTGTCTATGTTTTCTTACCTGTCTAAAGTTGCCCCAAAGCAATTAATGGGCTTGTGTTCTCAATGAAAGTGCGCTATACCACATCGTAAAACATAGACATTGTCTATGAGACTCACCGCACTCAATCTCCAAGAATTACTTGTATGAAGTTCCATTTTGCGGAGATACTTTAGTCATATTTTGGTTTATAGTAGAGAGTCTTTTAGCACCCTGCTGATCTCATGTTCGGTACACACTTATCATCCACATGTTAATGTTACAACTGTGGTGAATGGTACAAGACCTCATCAGAAGGTGCTGCAAGGAGAAACAGTTCTGTTACTGGAAAAAGTTTCCATTTTTTTAACACTGTTCCTCAGATCCAGCTTAACGCCAGTGAATGACCTTGCAGACTCAGATGCTCTTTTTGCTCTGCGCAGGCCTGACCTCACCTAGAAGACTCAGACAGGAGTGCGTAACTCAGTGGGAGAGCAGGCACCCAGCAGTGAGTACCTGGTTTCCAGCCCCAGCACTGCAAACATTTTTCAAGTGTTTATTTTTTATATAATACCACACAAGCCAAATCAAATTTTCCTTGCTACTTAGGTTTGCATGTTGCATCTTCAATCCCTTTTGCAGCATTATGGTTGCTATTCATTAGTAAATCAGGATGACTTTAAAACTTTGGGTGATGAAAGCTGGGCTAATTGTCTGGATTAAAAAAAAATTATAAATGTGTCCACAAAGATCTCATTATCAAATCCATATTATATTTTGAGTAAACTACTATATAAATACACATTTAAAAGCCCTCTGTCACTTTGGCTTCATTCACTGCCTTCCAGTTCACCACCACCATCCATTATTAGAGCTATTCTAACTTTCTTTCAGACTTCTTACCTGAAAACTCCATTCAGCCAATCTTCTTCTCCTCTCTTTTCACAGTGTCAGGGTAGAGGAGAAGGACTTCCGCTCACTTGTTACGGGTCCAAGCACTGACCCATTTTACTGTCTGCTTAACTTCCCTCAAGGCCAAATGTTTTGGCGAACATTGGTTACACAGCCTTGTGTCCCCAGCTAAGCCTAAGCATAGGAAATGTGGACAGATGATTCAGGCAACCAGAGGAAACAATGAACCCTAGGGGAAAAAATGGAAACCTTTAACTGTGCCGCTAGTAGAGGGAAGGAGACGGTGGTCAAGAAGGCTTCTTAGAAGTGATGACCTTTAAACTAGATCTTTTTCAGAAGTGAGAAGAAAAAATAAACTGTGTCTGGGAAAAAGAACATTTTGATGAATTATCCAGATGGCAAATTAAAGAGTTTAAACATATTTCTGCATTTTTAATAGCCTTGTTTTTATAGTTTCCTCCCTCTAAACCCCCTTTGTATTTTGGGTGCATTTACTTACTGATTTGTTAATCCATCAGATACTTTAATTCAAAATGCTTTTTTATCTTTTGTTGCCCACTCATTTTGTGTTTCACAGTGCAAGAAAATCTGAAATAATTTTGACAAAGTAATTTCCTACTATTTAATGTGACCTGGATGGGGTTATTACAGAGGGGTGAGTAGGAGGGGACGTGGTAGTGAGAGGGGTTGACCCGTGGGGCTCAGCTACAGTTCAATGCAAGTAAGTTCTGTCTTCTGCACAGGGGTGCAATGCGCATAACAGGGATGCGCCATCCATTTCCAAAAGCTAGAAGAAAGCTTATCAAGCTCTCACCATAGAGAACGATCAGTGTTTCAGGAGCTAGGAAAGTGTACCTCACATTAAATACATACACAGGGCACACCGAAACAGGGATGCACACTTCGGGAAAAGAAAATCCTACATAAATATTTTAATACTAAATTCATTGAGCATCAGGCAGTTAATATAAGTTACCTTTAGCTCTCCAATTATAAGAGGTGCTCAGAGAGGTGACCACGAGCTTCCAGACATTCATCAGTGAGGCAAACTGCTGCCACTTCAGTAACCTTGGTCAAAGTGTCCAAGTGTCCCATAGGTTCTCCTGATTTAACACCTGCAGACCTTTATGTATGGGGGTCCGTAAAAGATGGTGTACATCACAGAAAACCTATTACTTGGCTGCCCTTAAGGAATACAGTAAAAATGCATGAGGTTTTGGGGAGACATTTAGATCTAAGCCATACATATACATAATGTATTATATATTAAAGATATGGGTACAAAAATGAACAAAACAGAAAAGAGATAAATAGGAAGTTAGGGAAGTTCAAATATTTCCTCAAATTACGTACTCTATTGTTTTAATGATATTTCAATATATATACATGCCAATTTGTTTAACTTATACTGAAAGTTTATCTTAGTTCATTGAAAAGAAAGTTTGTATTATTATGTGTTATTGCTTTTTTGTAAGAATCTTTTTGGCTTATGTCTTATAGTGAGTAGCTACTTTGAAGATAAAGCTATACACTGTAATAATTATTGCTATTCTCTTATTATTTGAAAATTGTTGAGTAAAAAACTAAACGGTTCAAGGAGAAATGGGTAAGATGGCACTCCAACTTCTGCTGCCATGCTTGAATTGGAGGGTGAAAAGTTTTGCTCCTGGCACAGACAAGGCCATGGTTCTGCAGTTGGACAAAAGCCATAGTCTTGGCATGGGCTGGCTCTCAGAGGCACCAGTACCAAACTCAATATCCACTGGTTCTTGGCCTGGTTTAGGTGTTTTTCCTGGATGCTAACCTTCAGTCCATCTCTGCTCTCATCCTAGAATTCTGTGATTTACCTAATATGATCTGAGAAATCTTTATTCCATTTAAAATGCTGTCATTCCCAAATGAAAATATGTCCGATGCACATAGTTTTAAAACTAAACTTATTCCTTCTGAGCTGAAGAGGGTACAGTTAAATATTTTTGCATGTTGGAGATGTTTGTTTTGTTTTATTTAAGTGGATACAGGGACTGGAGTTTTTAGACTAAACATACCTTGTTTTGAATCATTGCTAGGAATTAATTGTCCCATCCTCTTGATGATTTCAGTTTTACTTCTCTGGAAAACGTTTGTCCCTTAGTTTCCATGCAGTGGATGCAGACGGACCAAACCAGTACAGGGATAACATCATTTTCCCATGCCTGCCTCTGTTTCCAAATGCACATTAATTTCTACATCTGTTACTAGGCTATAAAAATTTATTACCTCCAAAACTCATGGTGAAATGTAATTGCCATTTATTATGGCTTGTGTGTCTAGATGTCCCCAAAAGCATTATGGGATCATAGTGTTTTTTGGAGGTGGCTCAGTGTAGAGTGTGTGATTGAGTCTTAGTCCAGTGCTGTGAATAAGGGTGCTGGCATTAAGGGTGGGTGATTGCTGGATCAGTCCGTTCACTGGATTGCAGCACACTATCCCCAGTACCTGGATACAATGTAAAAAAAAAAAAAAAAAAAAAAAGAGAGAGCCTTGATTGTGTTTCTCTTCCTTGCTATTTTTGTAGTGGTCTGCTGTCATGAACTGTTGCCCCTCTGCCATGCCACCCTACCATAGAGTCAGGCAATTATGGACTGAAACCTCTACAAACTGTGAGATAATTAAACCTTTACCTTTGGATGTTAGGTATTTTGTCCCAGAAACAAGAATAGTAACTAAGACATTATTACGACAGTACTCAGAGGTAACGCCTTTAAGAAGTGACTAGAATTAACACCATCATCATGGATCGGTTAGGTGTGATGGGAATGGATTGCTGATAAAGAGCTATGGCTGAATTTTCTGTCTTGCCTAAGCTCACCTGTCAGTCTACCACGTTAAGAAATAACACAAAGCTTCAGCAGGGGGCAGAGCTACTTTTGGACTTCCTAATTGCCAGAGTTTTGAGCTTAATTAATCCCTATTGTTAGTCTATAACTCAGTCTGTGGAGTATGTGATAGCAGCAGAAAAGTGACTATGACATCTGTTTTCATAAAAATTACGAAAC
This sequence comes from Dinomys branickii, assembly GCA_004027595.1. Classification (NCBI taxonomy): domain Eukaryota; kingdom Metazoa; phylum Chordata; class Mammalia; order Rodentia; family Dinomyidae; genus Dinomys; species Dinomys branickii. Next base: position 35,254 of record PVLD010001964.1, read on the forward strand.
AGAGTGGTGCCTCAGTTCATCAAGTTAATTTGTTCTACAGTTTTGAAAAATATGGCTATGTTTACATCTGTGTGGGAGAGATGGCCATAGTCATGTTTGCAACCTGATGCAGAATTTGCAAACAGAAACAAAGTTTTGCCAAATGATTCTTTGGTAAAACAAATCGCTTGCAAATGAAAGTGTGAACAGAGAACACTATGTTTTCTCTAGTTCCAAGCATAATAATTACCGTTACTCACTCCCAAAGGTCATTATAATGATGCTTCAATGCAGCTCTTGGAAACAAATGTCCTGACAGTCACTGAGCAGATGACAAGGGCCGGAAGCCTGTCTTCTGTCCTGTGCTCACATGAGCTTTTGCAACACCAATTCCTCTACCAGAATAAGGTGCCACAAAATAACAAAATTAACTCAAGAATTAGGATCTGTTGGAAAATACGGGTCTATGAACTATTATCAGAGTAAAAAAAAGGTTTGGAGTAAAAAGTTATAATAAAAATAGTCACAAGTAATCCAGAAAATTCTTAATGTATGGGAAGACTTTTATAATGGTAAAGTCTCTCATATGAGTTTTTTCAGTTAGTATTATGAAAAGTAAAATTACTTCCTACTGAGTAAGAAGAAATGGAATGGCAGTGTCTCAGTTTGTCTTATGCTGCTATAAAAATACCACACAGAGGTTTAGTTCTCCTGGTGCTGAAAGACGGCCAGTAAGAACTTGTTGGCAGGAAAGGCCTGCTGGAGGTCCAGGTGCCTCTCCAAGATGGCTGCTTGATTTCCACCCTTGTGGCTGTGTCCTCTAGAAGGATAAATGCTGTGTCCATGGCAGGAGGCAGAAGGGCGGGAGAGGCCTCCCTTCACCCTTAAGCACTTTCATAAAGCATTAATCCCACGCATGAGATTGGTGTCACAAGTCCTCTCCTCATTCTCCAAAGCCACCTTCTTAATTACCACACTAGAGATTAAGTTTTGACATAGATTTTGGACGGGACACTCTCAGCCTCTAAGACACAGAGCAAATGTAAAAATAACTATATGACCATTTCGTTGACTTCAGGGAAAATAAATAGCTTCAATTACAAAAAGTTTACATACTAAAATTTGACATTTTTCCACATTTTTCATGTTTCATTTACAGCACTGAAAATAATGAGAGGTAATTTTTCACTTACAGTATATCTGTTGGAATGTCAGAAACAAAATGCTTTTGACGAGAGGAAATATTTTATAAAAAGCATGAATACATGATTGTGGAAACAGATACTAAAATTAATGCAGCAAGGGTTTTATTATTGTATCGTAAATGTGACAAATAAAATGAAATGTGAAGTACATTTCTCATCACAGTGAAAGAGGAAAGGGAAATATGGTATGAATTGCTCATCATAGGTTGAAAATAATTGTCTTATGACAAGCATCTCATAAATACATTTTTGACAATTCTGATTTAACTTCTTTTAGAAATGAAACAAAATCATAAGAGTTTCCCATGATGGTGAAGTAGTGTGCTCTGTTAAAGAGTTGCCTTTTTTATAATACACAACTGTGAGATCCACTAATCTTTAGTGAATGGCCTCAGATCATGTACTGGCAACAACCAATCAGTTTTCTCTTCTTTAAGATCCTATTTCTGCAGAGTGATATAGCAAAGTATTATAAATAGATGACTGGAACAACAGAAATTTATTCTCTGAGAGCTCTGATGTCCAAGACCAAGGAACCAGCAAAGCCATGCTGCCTCTGAGACCCTAGTTACTACAATAGAAAATTTTTAAAATTATAGCTTCATAATTGGGCCATCGGACTCAGTTGATCTTGACTGAAATTCAGCTGCAACCCAGAGATAATTTGACTCAGCTGTATCTGACCAGCTGTGCAATGGCCTGCACACACATCCTGTTTTGCTAGCCTATTTCAAGTACTATCTGCCAGGGACAGGTTAGTCCTGTCAAGGACACACTAAATCTGACCTGCTTGCCTGGTCCCTAAATTCCCCTAGACCTTCCTGCCTCATGATGAATGGCCTGTCTAGATAAACCTGTCTCAACACATCTACCTTACCACATGTGACCAAATATATGTAACCAGTTATAGGATAATCCACTATTGGTTTTGTACTTCCTGCTTACAAAATGTATTTAAACTGCTATTTTACTCAAAGCTGAGGCTGGTGACTTGGACCTGGTTCCCATCAGTGCATTGCTGTAATAAAGTTTTCTTCTAACTCCTTGGTGTAGAGCATTTTTCATCCAGTTCAGTGCAGATTCTGCAACATTCTCACCTTTCCCAGCTTCTGGCAGTAACATTTGATTCCTGGCCTTCCCTGCTTTACAACAAAACCACTCCAAACTGTGTCTGCCACAGTCAGCACTGACTTTCTTGCTTTTTACCTTTGTCCTTATATAATGTATCTTTCTTTTTACAAGGACGCACTCAAACTGAATTACAGTGACACCTTCTGAGGACACTTTGCATGAGGGTTAGTGCTATAGTCTTGCCTAGATTGATGGATGGCTGGAAAGTGGTAGGTTGCACTTCTGGGTGTGTCTGGGGGGTGTTTCCAGGTGAGAGAGGTATAAGGGCCTGTGAAGTGAGTGGGAAAGACCTGCGCTAAATGTGAGCAGCTTCATCCAAAGGCCAGGCATGAGAAAGCAGCCCGTGAGGAATTCATGTGCGCCTCCTCATGCAACTACATTCTTTGCTGCTGCTATAACCAAAGGATATCTAGTGCCAGTGTCTTTAGCCCTTGACCTGAGACTTTCCTCAGTGACACCCCAGAGGACTTGCAGGCATGCAGCCACCCACTGCCCTGGAGCACTGCTCCCTCCTCCAATTTCCCTGACATTCCAGTCTGCACACAGCCAGGGTGGGACGTTTTAGTCTCTGGTTGTACATACCAATCTAACAAATTCTCTTGTGTGATCACACATGCGTTCTGTTGGTTCCACTCCTCAAGAGAAACCTGGCTAATACACCTTGTCTTTACTTGATAAAATCCACAAAGTTCCTGTGTCCTGAGATCACATTCACAGTTACCAAGGGTTAAGAATTCAGTGTATTTTTAGCAGCACAATTGAATTCACAAGAAGTTGTGGTGGGTTGACAACTTGCAACACCCAGCGAAACTGAACCAGTGTGGTGCTGGGTGTGGGAGGCCCACCTGAGGATTGTTGCCAGCAGCATAAGAAGCAGAACTGGAGAGGAAGAAGTTTAGAAATTGTAAGAAGATGTTGGTTTCTCTGATGAATTATAAGGAGCCAGTATGACTTTCCTGATGAACTTGGATGCTATCATCACTGGAGGAGCTCAGGACCTTGTCACTGGGAATGGCTGTGGCTCACTCTGGGGGAGCGCTGGTCCTTACTCTGAGCATCCTGGCTCCAGAGGTGAAGGCGGTGCACTCGCTGTTCGATCTCCTGGAGCAGCTTGTTGCGCTGACTTCCTTGATGTGAACGAGGCTGTTCTCATCCTCACAGGATCTCAGGACCTCACCATTGCTGATGGTACTTTTGTTATTGGTAATTTTCAGTGGAGGTCTAGTCCTTGCTTTGAGCATCACTTCCGGGCTCCAGTTCAGATCCCTCAGGCTACTGGCACAGATCCTTCACCCCACTGGCACAGACTTTCTTACTTTCACCACTGGCCTTTGGGCCTTCCCAGTGCAGATCTGTGAAACAGTCCTTCATGAGGCATTGCTGTAGGCTCTCGGCCCCCAGTTGGACACACGGAAGGGATTATTATGGGCTCTATGTCTTCAGCTGGACTCATGTAGGACTTTGCTATGGGATTCAGGCCCTCAGCTTGATTCTTTTGGTCTTCCTGTGTGAACAGATTTTCTGCACTCTCTTTGTATATGACTCTTTGGGTGACTACTATAAAGAAGTATCTTATAATTCTATGTCTTGTATTGTTCCCTTTACAAACCTTGACTACAACAGAGGTCCACATGGTATCACATCATCTCTGCACAAAATAATCCTTGGCTTCCTAGAATATTAGCATATTAGAGCTTAAAGAAACCTAAGAAGTGACTATCCAGAACTCCCTGTTTCTCACAATTTGGAGATAGACTCCATGCCCAGAGATCAAGACCCACTGGTCCAATGTGGCATGATGAATTTGTGGCAGTGAGACTCAATCTCATATTCATATTTATTTGTTCAACTATTTTTCCTCACAATATAATATTTCAAATTTATTATATTCAGTTGTTTATTTAAAGAAAAAGTTAATACATACTACTAATAATTTAGTAACCTCCCCCCAAAAATTAATGAGTTCATAATTTATGTGCTAAGTATTTACACGTTTTTCTCAACTCTAACAATAACCCACTAAGGTAGTTATTGCTTTCTTTTGAGGGAAAACAACTAATTCTCCAAATATTGAAGCAAATGCCTCAGGTTATACAACTAGTAAATGACTAAATTAGGATCCTGATCCCCATCTCCCCTGTTGCCAAATCCCTGGCTATTTTTCCCACTTGATAAAATGAAACTTAAAAAAAATCGTTTGGATCACTTAATACCATCAGCTTTAATTATTAAGACAATAAATTTATGTGGAAAATTTCTTTCTTCAGCTATGTTGCTGGTGGATACTTGGTGAGTCTCATAAATATTCTCCGGAAAGTTTCTCACCATGTTTACAAACAAGTAGATAAAGCACAATTGCTGGGGTAATTTATTTGAACAGTACAAAAATATATATTGCATATAGTATGATTTTTGAGAATATTTCCTTATTCAGAATATTATATTGTCTACCTATATTAAAGTCTGCCTTTTTCTTTCTGCTTTCTTTCTTTCTTTCTTTCTTTTTTCTTTCTTCTTTCTTCCTTTTTCTTTCTTGGTTTTGGGTTGTGTTAGGGATTCAGCCTGGGCTTTGCACATGCCACACAAATCTTTTACCACTGAGCTAAAGCCCCTGCTCAGTTATTCTTTCTTTTAAATAAATTCCTGAAAATTATATAAAAATATTACCACTCACACACCACACTCCAGAATGTCTTTAAGGATTGTAGAAAATGTCTATTCCCATATATGTTCACAAACAGAAAAACATAATGAAAGGACTTCTATAATAACCAAGTTAAATTCTACTTATTGACTTTTCTTCTTACTGTTATGAAGATGAAATTATCTCCTTAGAAGCTTAACAAATATTTTATCTACTTCTCCAGCTGAATAATTATTCTAAGTATAAGTGGATATGTAACCCTGTGTAGAAAGCTTTACTAGGTCCTCCAGTTTATTTGAGTTGATCTACACCATTAACTCATTGAGCAGAGAAACAGTAACTTCCCTTGAACTCCTGAACCCCAGTGGTGGTTTGACTCAAGGTGGGTACTCAGTGAGGACTTGTTGAATGAAGTGATGAAGGAAAAGTAGAAATCCCTAAAAGTGACAAATTGTGCACTTTTAAAACCAAGTAAAACATCTATAAGACAAAGTGATATGAAGCACCACTGTTTAGTTTGGGTGGGTGTTTGTTTCCATTCATTTATTCCTGGTACACAGATTTAACATAAACAAGGCAAGGAAGACCTTTGACTTCATAAAGCTGTACTGGGTGGGGCAGGAGTGAGGTTTCAACTCAGGGCCTGCACAGGAAGCTGCATTCTCAGTGCTTTGTATTTTTTACTTTTGTCTTCTGAGACAGGGTCTTGCTAAGTCACTCATTTGCCTAGGCTGGGCTCCAGCTTTCAATCATCCTGCCTCAGCCTCCAGAGGCCTAGGATGACTAGGTGAGCCATCATGCTCAGTTGTAAAATTGCATTTTATGATAAAGTTAAGCAATTCAAACAGACAAGGACAAAACAAATGTACAGCCTCTACATGTAAAATACATTGATGTTTCATATATACCTATGCACATAGCTCAAAGGTAACTTCATGTATTATCTCCACTCCTCTGGTTTTTTATTGCAATCCATGGCATGGGATTAGGTGCAAAATACTCCATGTGTGGCATCATATTTGAGCTCAGAATTTCAGATTTTGGAGCATGTCACACTGGGGGATTTTGGATTTTCGGAGCAGCAATGTTCAGCCTGTACTTTGTTATAGCAGCCGGAATGGACTTAGAGAGGAAGTCAGCATAACGTCAGCTATTAGCTGGAAATGAGTGAATGGCTTCAAATAATGGAGCAGTGTGTGGGGGTTAAGCTTTAAAGTGCGGTTTTGAGCTTTACTGGAAAAGCAGAGTGTTGAGAGAGAATTGTGAAACCAAGCAGGCCCCTATCACTGTCTGGTCGAAGTCAGTGGAGGTGTGAATTTCAGTGGGGCTCTGATCCAGCTGAGGAAACATGAAAATATGAGCACCACGTTCAGGAGGTGAAGTCACCGAGATCCGCTGTGGTGTTAGGTGCCAGAGGAATTCAGGGACCAAGCACTCTCAGCTGAGGCTTCTGTGCTGAGACTCTATGGTCAAGTAAGATACCTAACACAATGAGGTAAGAGCACCTAGTAGCATAAATGAAATAAATTTACATATATATTAAACTAGTTTTGAAAATACAAAGTAAATAATTTGGGAAAATATTTGGGCTTCTCCCTACTTCCTCTTTATCTACTTCCCTTTCCCACATCTATATGTCATGTGGTATTTAAGCTCATGTATTTGACTTAATTTACTTAATATTATGTTTTCAAGTTGAATCCATTTGCCACAGATGTCTTGTTTAATCTCTTTTTATGGTACAATAGTATTCCACTGTTTATAAACAACCTTTTCTTTATCCATTATACTGTTAGTTTGTTCTTTGTAAGGCAGAGTCCTTTTGTTCTATGATTTGTACTCATTTGTTACAAATGAATAATATTTTGGCCATTTAAAAAAAAAAAACTCTGATACCCAGTATATTAACTATTATTCTCCAATTATTTTGTTTGGAACTTTAAAATTGTTTTCAGAGAAGAATTTTTAAATATTTTCTGTATTAACATCTACTGCATTGTGCCAAAGAAGGCATCTGATACAGTAGAAATTAAGAAATTAAAATCATGTAGAACCATAGATATTCTTCTGGACACACCAGGTTTGTGAAACGTATCAATTATCCAGCAATGCCAAATAATAATAACCATACTCACTAATGTTACTGATATTTTTCTGATAACCTTTACATGCCAGATACATCCACATAGATATATGAGAAGAATATATCCCATATGCGTGTGTCATGTGGCCCTCTCTCATCCAGTGTTCAGATGTGGGGAATAGCCTTGGAGACAGATGACAGCACACGTATGAGGTTAAATCACATGCGAATCCAATCATGTGAATTCACCCTCTTGTGTTATAGATGGGGTGAACCCATACAGAGCAGGGCTTGTTTCTGTACCACCAAGCTGTCCCTCTGTGGTAAAAATATAAATGTATAAAATATAAAAACTGGATGCACATGTGGAACTTAAGGAAGAGACAGAAAATCAGCTTGGGGTTATTAGAACATCACTGGGGTAAAAAGGAGGAAGAAAACGGACCATGACTGAATTTAGGACAACACACATGCATGCGGTCAGAGGAGAAGTCAGGAAAGAAGCACAGTTACCACCGGGTTGACTGATGGTAGTTGATGGAATCTGTACAGGGGACGCTGGGCTGAGAGTAAGAACATGGCTGGAGGGACAGAGGGAAAAGGTCGGGTAAGAGTGGCTGGAACAGCAAGCCCTACAGCTTTGTAAAGTTTGCTTCTCTAGGGATGGAGAAATGCAACAGTATTTATTGAGAGGGGGCAGTGAACATGTGTTAGTTTTCCAGGGCCACTGTAGGAAAGTGCCACAAACTGGCTTTGTACAAGAGAAGGGCTTACACTTGAGGATTCTGAAAGTTTTTAGGTTACTGCCATGCTCCCTCCAAAGGCTCAAAGGGGGTCTTTCTCTCTCTCTCTCAGTTTGGCGTGGCTCCAGGCTTTCCTCAGCTTGGGTTACTTAACACCACCGTCTGTAACTTCGCGGAGGCTTCTCTGCATCTTCACATGCGGAACTCGAGTACCACTACCTTGTGATTAGAAATCTACTCACAGAATTGACTGACAGGCTTATTAACGGGAGTGGAAACGAAAGGTGACTGCAAGGATTTACCAGGGAAATAAAAGTGGTCCTAGACTGTAGCACGCACCATGTGCTGGAAGAGCTCAGTGAACAGTGGCGCTGTGCACGCTGCATGATGGACTCAAAGCCTGAGCTGCCACGCTGCCACGCAGGGGGCAGGAATCAGTGATACCAGTGGGTTCAGGAACCAATTTAAGGAGAGTCTTACCAAAATTAGGTACAGTTATGGTTTAAATCACACGTACTTAAGCCCGATTTAAAGAGTGAATAACACTAGTTTACACTCACACACACCATACACACACACACGCACAGAGTGACCAATGTTACTGAACTCAGTCAGACTACTTTGAGTGGAAAAATAGCAAATTTTTTAACTGGCTATCATATTTTCAGACTCTGACACATCTTCAAACATTGACACTGAAAATAATAGTGATAAAATTACTACTTTTTTGAGGTCAGTAGCATGTAGGAGATACTTGAGATCTTTGCTGTTTTAGAGACTAGAGCTGGTTGGACTCTAACTGGGCGTCTTTTGTTCACCCCTCTCATGAACATGAGTTTGCTCCCAGTGGTCCTAGACCATAGCACGCTCGTGCAGTACTAAGCAGAATTACCAGAATGAAAGTGTGGCTCTGCTTCCACAGGTGCCGCCCCACAGCCTCCGCAGTAAAGGCTGTCAACTCTCGGCGGTTTTTTCAGTGCCCTTGTTTTTAAAATATGGTGTATTACCAGCACTTAAGAATTATATTTAGCAGCAAAAATAACTACTTGGCAGGCCTGGGCATACATCCTCACATGGCAACCACAGGCCGAGGCTGGGCTGAGCTGCAGCTGCTGGTTTACTGTGCTGGGTGACCTGCATGGAGGCCCGTCTCCTCCTGCCTTCTTGCCTTAAATGCAGCAGCTTCCCATTTGTGCCTAAGTAGCAGTAAACATTCGAATGTGCAACTCTTGCTCCGACATTCTCACCTCCGGTGACCTAGAATGACCACCCTAAATAAGGCAGATAGGAGGAGAGCCAGCGTGATGGGACCCTGCGCTGCAAAGCGAAGGAAGGAAGACGGAAAGGTAATAAATGTTTGGAGCTTGTTTATGTGAGGTCACGGCATGTCAAGTATGAGGCAGCGAAATGACAGCTGAGAGTGGGGAAGAAATTTGGGCTTGGGACATCACGCTTGGCTGGGATTCAAGCAGTGGAAAATAGTAATGCAAGGGGAACGAGGCAAGTCTGAGAAAAGTTGCTAGGAAGAGAACAAAGGCCTTAGGTCGAACCTCAAGAAAGATCCTGCGGAGCCCTAATGGAGGTTCGCTAGTTCTGGGTGAGAGAAACAGGTAGGGCAGGAGGGAGGTGATTTTCTAGGTAAAGAAAGAAGGTGAACTGTAACTATGTTATTGTTCCCATTTTGTTGGGAGTATTCACAGTACTTCTTGATGCTGAATTTTGAGGACAGGACTTCCTGGATTTTCAATGAAATGCTGTTTCTAAAAGTCGAACTGGTCTCACCAGAATGGTTAATGGCATGCACTGTCTTCATAAATAATAGACGATTCACGTATGTAAAATTTTCTTCCTACATTATTTGCCACTATAAGACTTTGGTATATAGTATGTGCATCGGGGGTTTCAGAACAAATACAGTAGAAATATACTTTATTTGATGACAGTACAAAACATTAGTGTTTTCTTGGATTTCCAAAAATGTCTGGCACATCATTTAACAATGAATTGTGACTGTTCAAGTGTTCTCCGAATTAAAGAACCATAGAATGATAAATCTGTGTGAATTAGTTTGACTCCACTTAAAAAATGAACTCTTTTTTACAGGCAATACATTAATACATTCTCTGTGTGAAACAAATAATCTTCACAAGCAAATGTAAATGCGTTTTGGACCACAGTGCTAATCACGATCACTTTGCTCTTCCCTTGAGTTAGTAACTGTTACAAATTTGTCATGTATCGTACTACAACTTTATTATTCACGTATTCCCTCACACTGAGGTCAATCCATTTGTTCTTACATGTTATAGAGTGAAAAAGCAACTTATATTTTAGTAAACCTATTATGATCCTGCTTTTATACAAACGAACACACCCCGAGCGTACTGCACTTACTCTGCAGATTCCTACCACTCTCTCTGCTCACCTCGTCCTCCGCCTTCCTTTCACCTGCACAAGCAGAACCTCTACCCATGCACAAGGTTTAAGCATTGTCGTTGTTCTTGCCCCACATTTCTAGCTACTGAATGGAGATCTGAGTCTAGAGTTCCGGAGACATCTTAAGCGCAACACGAAAGTGGAGGTCATTGTCTTCCACCTTTACCTTCTTTGTGTCTGTTTCCCTGTTTTGGCTTCTCTGCTGCGGTCTGCAAAGGCTCTCCAGGCACTGCGTTCTCAGCTCCCTTGATTCCGGTTATCCGCTGGCTTGCATCCCTAAATGACTTAGCCTTTTTGCTGCCAAATCTACTTCTCTCTATAGGTTCCCACTGCAGTTCTCTTATTTTGGGCTTTTGCACTTTTTCTTTGGCGTATTATGGTATCTCCACACTGCTCTTTTTGACCCTGTGCTTGGGAGTTGAAAGCTTTATTAGACACAGGATTACCTGGGGAAACATTCAAATTATGGATGTTCTGTCTATTTTTGTTGCAGTTGTGGGAGCGCAGTCATTGTCTTACTAAAATTCAGCATCTTATACTGAAATTACCTAAATTTTTTTCTCTTAATTCAAGCATTTCCCACACTAGGGCACGTCAGTCTTGTGAAGTTAGAGGAGGGATAATTTTCTGTCTCTGGGGCACTGAAATTAGGATCATAGATGTGTATTTTCAAATATTGTTTCCATTGGGGTTCTTGAGAAATTAAATAATTTTCAGGATAAGATTTCCAGGAATGCTAAATATCTATATGCAATATTTTCACTTAATTTGTTATTTATCATTGTTACTTTTCTGATTTATAAATCACTAATGTTACATTATGATAAGTATAACTTACTAAGTTTTAGTTAATATATGGTGAAATTTATTATGAGGAATACACTATTGACCACATAAAAAGGAACTGACAAGGGCTGGGGATATAGCTCAGTGGAATAAGCGCAGGCCTAGCAAGCGCAGGGTCCTGAGTTCGATCCCCAGTACCGCCAAAAAAAAATAAAATTAAAAAAATAAAAATTTAAAAAAAAAAGGAACTGATGATGTGAAAAGTTAGGAAAAATTTCAAAACTTCTAGTGCTCTTTAAGGTTGTGTATGTATGTTATTAATATGCATACTTACAGAGAGATTAATTTCTTGACAAGACCACTTACTCAAAAATGGAGAATCCTCGTGGAGAATTCTTGGAGAAGTTCCTTCTTTACAAATGTCTTCCAGATTTTCTGTCTTTTGTCCTCCAGGTTGTGTTAATTCTAAATGAGGAAACTGATCTGATTAGTTGTAAGAATGGGACAGTATCCTTTGTTCTGTTACCTGTTCCTTGTTTATCCCACTGTCACCCTACTTGAGCCGGTGAAATTTTTCTGCCTACGCTATGGGTTAGATCTAGTGTCCCCCAGAGTGCCATGTGATTAGATGTGTGGTTTTACAAGGTGAGTGAGGTAACCCATGAAGAATTTTGTCTATGTTGTTGTTATTTTGATATTTTTAAAATTCTCTCTAAAATAAAAAAAAAAAATCACTGACTGAATGTGCTGTTGGGGGAAGGTCCTAACAGAAAAGACAGAAAAGGAGGCCCTTGGGCCACCAGCAGGCCCCTCTTACTGGCTCTTCCCTCTGGTCTCTGCTTCCTGGCTGCAGGTGGGCACTTTTTCTCCTCCACACCCTTCCCTCCTGTCTTGGAGCCAGCCAATTACAGAGAAACCATGACCTCAAAAAAACTTCCCCCTTTACAGAGTGGATGTTGAGTGTTTTTGCCTAATAATGAGAAAGTGATGAAGCCAGTATGGATTAATTTCTTGTACTTTGATGATACCTGAGACTCTTGGTGATGATGCATAGTTCAAAAATAATTCAAGGATTAGGGGCCTACTTTTGAGCACAACAGGAAAAAATGTGTAGACACTCCTGTAGTATGTTGTAAATTGATTACACGTATCACTACAGCTTATTAAATTAATCTCGAAAATTCATAGGAAATAGAGTGCTTCAGAGAAACAGAAGGAGTAGCAATAGCTCGCTTAGCTCTGTGTCGTCTGTCTGATCCTTGATCTGCCTACCATGTCTCCACCATCTACCTATTTCGAGGTGGGGAGAGATTTTTAGGAACTAGCTCTAGCAGTCACTGGGACTGCAAGTCAAAAGCCATACAGCAGCCTCGAAACTCAGAGCCTGTTGTTGCCTTGGGAATCTGATCCCCTCTTTTCAACCTCAGACTCAGGTTTGTGCCCCACTCCCTCACCTTTCTCTTTCTTCTCCTTTTCCCAATCCCCTCCCTTCCGACTTCCAACTCTCCATCTCTTCTCCTTTTTCTCTTTTGCTTTTTACCTTGAGTTCTCTTTTAATGAACTAATTTGTTGTTTGCTCCTTACTAACAAATAAACTGGGTAACTTTACAGGATGGTTCGTTTTCTCCAGTTGTCAAACCAAGAGTATAATCTGAAATCGTAGAAAACAAGTTCTTGTTGGGGATAATAGCTGAAAATTCTCTTGACAGTCTGAAATTGACATCTTGCTCTTGTATTTTCTTGTATTTTTTAACATAAATTCAACTCACTGTTATCAATTGGTGGTCTAGAATTTCACATAAAAGTTCATTTATTAAAATACTGGCATGTAGTTAACTAAGATAGATGTCAAACTTGTACCAAATTATGGTCTTAAATCTATCATTTGTAGAAATTTGGAGATACACATGAGCGAATTATTTTGAACTATCTTTGATCTACACATCAAATTAAATGTTTCAGGCCTAAAAAGAAGTAATAATTAAGTCCTCCTGGAAAGTGCCTTCTGTTGAGTAATGTAAGATTCATAAGATATATTTTATTATAAAAATTAGTATAAAGACTTATTTAAAATTAAACATCATTTAGGTTTATAATTTAGATTTGTAGTAAGAATTTGTTTTTAATAATATGAATGTAAACAAACAAGATAAAAAATATGAGGTATGTGGGAAAAAACATTGAGTTAAATTTTCAGTAATGTACCACGCCAAATAAAATAAGATATATTGCCAAGCTACAAATGACTTATTGTGATTGATGCACAATTATTATAATTGAAAAAAGAACAGGAAAGCTCTGTATTGCATAAACCCTATAGCAGGAATTCAATGTTGAAAATCCTACGTATTTATATTTCTGTAGTATTCCAGACTTTAGAAATTGCCTTCTCTCTGGATTGAAATAATTTCATTTTCAATAGTGCATGTAAGGTAATTTGTATTGTCAAAAAGAGATTTACAAAGGTTTTTATGCAGTTCCCAAACATTTCAATTGCCAGTTTTATCAGACCATCTCTCAAACAAATGATCTGCTGGCTGTAGAGATATATTAACTATTCCAAACATTATTTTTAACATTACTCAAAAAAGTAGAAAAATTTTATTTAACATCTGGCTATGTTTTCAATTTGCTGCTTGATGTTTTATTGTAAAACAATATTGCACATTGGTAAGAACATTTCGTCTCTTCAGCAAACTTCTGTCTTCCTGTTGATCTGCTCACCATATTGCACCTCAAGTGCAGCAGTGTTACCCCTACATCCTGCACTTGTGACACACGTGTGGTCACTTGGACACCATTCCTGTGTTACTGTGTGTGGAGCAAAATAAAATTTTGATAGGTTGGGCTATGTGTGTAACACATTTTGTGTCTCTAGGACAACATGAGCCTCCACATTACAATTTGATATCTCTGACACTAATAAAAATATTTGGATAGGTAAAGAAAATTAACAGACTACTACAAGGGCACTTCGTTGCAAAAATAAAAGAATATTTCTCTTGGGACTGAGGTATAAACACAAAGATGGTAAACTATAGACATAAGTTATTTAAATGAACCATTTCAATCTAAAGAAATCTATTAAGTGGGAGCACAATTTCTTCTACCTCCCAATTTACATATAGCTTATTTACTGAAAAATTATTAGTCTATGTGAAAATTATTATTTTATGGTTCTGGACAAAGTGGGAAAAAAAATTTTAAGAAACAAACTGGAAAAAGGCCAGAAAATCACCACACACACACACTCACATACTGTTACTCTAAACAAGTCTTCTACACGTAGGATGCATTTTTGTAGGAACAAAACCCCTTTGCTGAGGCCATACGCATTACTCTAATGGCCCAAACACTTACTCTTTAAAATAACGTGCTTTTTCACCTTTCCTACAGCTTTTTTTTTGTATGCAAAGTGAGACAGGTATGCTTTCCTCATATTGAAAGTTGAAATGGATTTTGTCCAAACTTCCAAATCTGTGAGGCCAAGATGGTTTTTGGAGGAAGTTTCAACTTTCCTTAAAGGAGAATTCCTTGTGAAGGCGCCATATTCCTAGTTGTGCAACTTTTGTTTTTTGTGAAATGAAATAATGAAAACTGTTTCCTGTGAGACTCAAAAAGCAGCCACAACAGTGTCTCCACTCTTTTAGCTAAAAGTGTCCGTCATTACAACAAGGAACTGAAAACCCTTCTCCCTGCATTTTCCCTGTGTGGGAAAGATTTTATGGCAAGAACACATTACAGGCCATGCTAGGATGTGTTCCCCCTTCAGGATCACACCACCACCAGCCCCACTTCCTGGGCTTTAAGATGTTTTCCAATTCAATTACAAAATAGTTGTTAATTTTAACACTTGTGTTTTATTTCCTCATTATTAATTCCCAGGGATTCTACATCATGCTTATATAATGTTATATGATTGACTTGTTTTGAAATTTACTTGTGTAACTATTACCCTAGATAAGTAGATATCCTGTATGATAGACTCAGAACAATTAATATTTAACTTCTACTATCTGCTGAAACCTTTCTTATCATTTCATTACAAAAGAGAATGAAAGAATAAAAAAGAAAAATACAAGATTAAGTCCCACAAACTTTCTGTTTATTTCCAGGTTATACATTTTCTATGGTGTTTCATGTTCTCTAAAATGTTTGTTTAGGAATTAAAGTGCAATCACAACATGTGGTAAATGTCTAGATTTAAAAAGAAAAATTATTACAGCAAAAGACATACTGCCACAAATCCCTCTCAAAAACTTTCTTTTACTTTGATCACACTTGTCTCATTGTCTTGCCACTTTCTGAAGCAATTGTGGAAGTCCTCTTTCATAAGTCTTTACTAGATATCATCAAAAATATGGTGAAGCCTGCTGCTGAGGAAAGTCAGACTTGTAAAAATTACAGGGTAGGGGCCGTGAATATATCTCAGTGGCAAAGTTCCTGCCTGGAAATTGCTAGGTCCTGAGTTTGATTCCTGTACCAAATAAAAAAATAATACTGGGTAGCTCATATTTGCTACTTACCAGATCTTGCACTATGAGACTCCTGGCTCTTCCCCAAAGTCAAAATGACCATGAAAAGTAAATCTTTTGAATCAATGAAAGAAGCCCTGAGAGTGCAACCCCAGGAACCCAGGAAAGAGAACTTCCAGTGCTCTTCCAGAAAGTACCAAGAGTGAGAGGATGCATACATTGGAATCAAGGGGGAGGGTGTTGAGAAGGGTTGGTGGCAATTTGTCCTTCACTGTAGTACATTTTAAAGAATATTTAAATAGCATCGGTATTTTTCAATCACAGATCACGCAAACAAAAATTCCAAATTGATAAAGAGAAAAGCTTCCCCAAAACTACTCATGCAGAACGCCAAACCCGGAGGTACCATCGCCACTGTCTTTGCCTGTCTGGAAGCTCAGTCACCTTTGTGGAAGTAGCATCGTTAATGTGTAAAATGTGCTAATTCAGGCTTATAAGAATTGCCAACACCAAGAGCAACCATTTGAGCATTTCAAAATTGTGCAAAAATTTATCATGTCTTATATTCAGACTGATTTCTTTACTGTTTTGCTTCCTTTTCTTTAAACGTTTGGGAAAAAATTTCATGGAAAATAGATTTAAAAAATAAATAAATCTGGACATACCGGTGCACTCCTACAATGCCAGCGCCGGAGAAGCCCACATAGCAAGTTCAAGGCCTGGGTGAACTTTGGAACATGATCATGTCTCAAAAAAAAAAAAAAAGAATATGCTTTTGGATATTAGGAAAATGCTATGAACATTAACATACATAGGCATAAAAATTTTGCATTTGAGAACTCAACTTTCTCCTTATGCTTTGCTCAAGTTTGTGTCTCTCTTGGTTTCCTCAGTAAGTTTTCATGTTCGCTTTCGCTCTTCACATCTCCGTTCAGCTCTTCCATTGTGCACCTGATTTTACGCTGCCTGGAAGATCATTTTGTCTTTGAAGATTAGTTTAACATAATGAAAGGGATACTGATGGAATATATATATATATATATATAAAATACACACATATAACTTTTAAATCTCTTTTTCTAACCCTTCCTACGAACTCTGTCCTTTGAGAAATACTGTGGTTATTTGGAGAAAGAAGACCTAGAAAACACCCAAGATGTAATGTTTTTAGTAAAAGGAAAATCTAAGGATTTTCCATAAAACTTACACAGCTGCTGGAAACTTCTACCAGGTACAGAATGACAGCTTGCTTTACAGAGTATAATTCTGTTTCCTTTATGCAAGACTTTAAGATTGTTTCTAAATTGATTTGCCTATTGAGGGCTATGCAAAGCGCAGTCAGCCTCATTTCCTGGTCTGTCTCCTTCCTTCCTTGTGAAGCCCCCCAGGTGGATGTGTGGCAGGCTCTCGGGTCCTCTCACAACTGTGAGGGCATTTTAACCTGCTACCTCTTCCTTCATGGCGGCTCCTCTCAGCTATTACGGTTCTCTCTTATGCTGTAACCCTGGCTACTCTGAATATATGCTACTTCAGATTATGTCTTTTTTTAGGTAAAGTCCACGCACATTGTCTTTGGCTTCCAAGGAGCTTGTCATATAGCACCAGAGGAAGCCAAACTTTATGTGAAACACATGCCAAGTTCCCAGCACTCACCAGTTCATGGCCAGGATGCAATGCCATTGAAACAAGGAGGGGAATAAGCCCAGTGTCTGACGGGAAGCAAAACAAAATAAAAGAGTGGTGGTACGGTCAGGAGAACTGAGGTCGAAGGGCAGGTTCTCGAGCTTAAACACCCACTGCAAAGATTAATTCACTTCCCATGAAAGTAACAGCCTCTCAAAGCTCAAGCCAAGAAATCTGAAGGTGGATTTTTGATAGCAGGAGAAGAGGTTATGTGACCAAGATCATCACTGGATGCAGGAATCTCTTCCTCCATTGCCTCAGGGCTATGAACTGGGAGATGTTACTTGTGCAAAGGCAAACTTGCAGGTAGATTGTAGTATTGGTTACTTTTTCTCTATGCTGAAACAAAATACCAGATGCCCAAAATTGAGGAAAGAAAGGTTTATTTAGCTCAGTTCACTGTTTGTGGAAGTTTCAGTCCATAATCAGCTGGCTCCAAGGCAGGGTGGCAGGGCACATGGGCAACACTTCCAGGCTGGGGAAGACAGGAAACGCAGCAAGAGCAAAAGAGGAGGCACAAGACTCTTTTCCTCCCTTCTGTTGTGAGCAAGGTACCCCTCCCCTAGGGCCAGGGTAGCACTCAAACCATCTGCGTGCCCTTCTCTTGCTTGAGGATATTTACAAAGTGAGGACCCTGGCTCCCTGCTCAGTCTCTCAGTTAAACTTTTAAACTTCTCAAATCGACACAATGTATCAAGCTTTACAGTTATGAACTGGGAGATAATATCTTACAGTCAAGAACTATTGTAACTGAATAATCACAGATCATTCCACGTTCAGAAAAGAAATTTAATAAAAGAGAAAACAGACACTCATTTCAGATTTGCATGAAAGGTATATTCACCATATAATATGTCTTAATTCTACTTTCATTCATTTTCCTCTCCCTCTTGTTCTTGGTACAAAGGTTTGTCAAACATTGTTTCTGTGCTTGCGGTCATTTATACCTACAGAGACGAGGTCCTGTAGGGAATAAGATTTTTAATTTCAAAAATGCTTAATTCCCAAACTTTCCCATGTAAAATTTTCCAAATTGAAAAAAAATTAGAAAAAATGCCTAATCATCAACTTAGTAATGTTATAGGTCCTTCTCAGACTACTTTAATGTGAAATAAAGCTCACTTTGTTCTGATTCAAAAAATGTTGTGTTAAAATCATAGTTTATATACAGAATTATAGCATTCTTATCATTTTAACAGTATTTTAGGTCATTTTTCTATACCTTTATTTTGTTTTTGTTCTTTTATCTTTACAGAAAAGAAAAAACCATATTTAGATATAAGGATATCTGGGATAACTGTACTGCTGAAGTCTGTTGTTTTATTGAAGTGTTAATGCTTACTTTCTTTTTCTTGACCAATTTTGCGCGCTTCTATCTGGTAATCAGAACAACTAGTTTGAGGACAATAATATACAATGTAACAACCATTGAGGAATTCCTACCATCTTGTTTAATGAAGCTCTATATCATTTCTAATTTTTTATTTCTTATTATTATCTTTGACTGTTTGATCCATCTTGCATTCTTATATCTGGTAATCTGAGCAACTTCATTGAAGATGACAGTATGCAGTATAACAACTATAAAAAACTTATAACTGCATATAATTCTGTTGTATGAATGTATTACTGAGTAAGTGGCTATATGAAACCACCACCATTACTTAATTCTAGAAATTTATTATAAATTACATAAGTAATTGATTTGTTCTGTTGGGAATCTTCAGTGTTCCCCCAAAGCACATTTATTGAATGCTTGGCATCCTGTTGATGGGGCTATTGTGGCTGATAGAAAGTTAAGAAATGGGGCCATTGGTAGAGTAGCTCTTTGTATACCCATGAAGGCTGCATCTGGCCCCTTGCAGCCTCCGTACTTCTTCACTTCCTGACTGCCATGAGGTGAGCGGGTTTGTTCACCATGCACTCACCCCTGACCACAGGCCTAGAGAGAACAGAGCCAAGTGTCTGCGGGCTAAAGCCTTTGGACAAAATACACCTTCCTTTAAGTTGATTGTCTTAAATATTTTGTCACAGCAATAAAAAAACACATGGTTTTAAATGTTTTGCTATATAGGTATTTTCCTAAATTTAATAAACAAGTTTTCCTTAGGAGAATTTCCCAGAAGTATCCAAAACATATTAACTTTTTAAGATAATGTCTCCATACACCTGTTAGCAATTAGCACTCACCCAGCAGTGTATGTGACAGCTTTTCCATACTGCCAGCTGTGAGTCACGTAAGTCAACTTACTAGACAAGATCAGGTCACGGGTTAATACAGACACACAGCTAAGGTGAGAATCACAAGAAGTGTATATGTTTGCATTGTATAAATTTCATTAAAATGCAAAGCTAGTCTATTGCTCATCCTTCCCTTTTAGAGGGCTTTTCTTTGATTTGTCCATTTATCTTTTTTCTATGAACCATACCCCATTGCATCATCATGATTTTAGATTTCATATTTTTAAGTGGATGAGATGTCAGTAACAGTAATGGAGCAATCTGAATGCAGAATCCCTTTGAATTTTAAAGAAAAGCTTTACTCTCTTTTTGTATTTCCTTGATCAAATCTAATTTCACATAAAATTTTTTAGAAGTTTTGTTACTCTTTTTAATGAATAAAACTTAGACTTTTATTAGAAAACAGGTTTCTCTTTTCAATTTCAGTTTATTAGTTTTGGGGTATTATTTAGTTAAAACAAAAGTAAAACTAGAATATTGTCACTTTCTATAGGAAAAATAAGAGAAAAGATTTACAGAACAAGGACCAAAATGTGCTAGGGTCAGTCAATATTAATTATATACATTATTCCACTTGTATGTTCCCAATATACTTTTTGTTGTTTGTTTGTTTGCTTGAGACAGGTTCTTGCGATATAACCCAGGCTGGCCTTAAACACATGGGGGTTGTCCTGATTCGGCCTTCTGAGCAATGGGATTAGAGATGTGTGCCACCACATCCAGGAAGGGCACATTATTCCTGTTTTCCAGACCTATACCTCATGACTGATAGTTGAGATAACTTTTTCACTGAGAACCTAGATGGAGATTTTTCCAAAAACTAGGAAATGTATCTATTCTTTTCACTGACACCATCATATCACTTCATCTTAAGTGCTTACCAGTGGATTCTAACTGGCTTTCTACATGTCTCTAAGTGATACAGGTGGCATTTTTAAGAAGAAAATCTTTTGAATAAATAAGATTATAATTACATTTTTCTTGTTTAAAGAACTGTAAAGTATAAATGTGTTTAGGAGATAATTTCATAGTTTAAAATGTTGCAAAAATAAAAATTTTACACGGAAATGCCTGCACACTGTGCACTAATGCTTCTGTCTCTGTTTTACTCTTTCTTCTTGACAGTGGATGATCTTTATATTTCTCCATGGGATACAATGCTTTTCTATCTGCAGTTATATTACATTATGTCCTTTCCACCAATTATTTCCAAGTACATAAGAATGGTTATGTTCTCCATTGGCCATAATACAGTGATCAGCTTCAGAAATTTACACTGATACGCTCATACTTTTAGGTAATTCGCTCTTTAGGTTCCAGTGTTCTCAGGTAGTGTAACGATGCCCTTATGTCCCTGACGTCATTTTTCTCCTTCCATCTTGGAATCGCATTTAAACACAGTAGAGTGAAATATTATGCTCACTGATTTCCTACCTTAAGCTCTCTTTATTCTAGAACATTTTTATATCCTTTTTTTGTCTTTCATGAAATTGACATTTATGAAGATACTGTCCCAGACTTATATTTTTAAACAAAGTAGTTATCATTCTATAATTCCTCACATATTTTCATGATTAAATTGATATTATGATTCAGGATAGTATCTTAAAAGTGTCATGTAGGTATTCAAAGTATTAAATAACTGGTCGAGTTTTTGCCTGATTACTGCATATTTAGTGGTAATTTCCTTTCCCGCTCAACTTCAACTAGTAAGCATTGATTATGGCACATTCGAATCCACGAAATTATGCTGTCATCAGAATTTCCCTGTAGACTTATCATCACTTGATCTTGTTTCCCTGATCCAACATTACAACGACTGCAAAATGATGATGACCAATCATAGTTTCTTTTCTGCATTTACCACTGCCTTCTCAGCATTGCACTGTAAGCAACGATGTCATCCATCCGTCCGCCTATGCACCGACCCATGTACTCATCTGTTCTTCCACTTTTACAGGAATAGATATTTAAATTTTTATTTTTGTAAGTTATAATTTGACCATTTTTCTTAAGTATTTTGGTGTTCAAGTTGTCCCTGTTTTGGCCAGTTATCACAAACAGAAGGTAGAGTTTTACATCCTTATATTATGTGTATTTTAAATAACTTACTAATCTGTAGAATAATGAAATACTCAAATTCACACTGTAGCTGCCAACCGGTAGCCCTGCGGTCAGCCATTCCTCAAAAGAACCTTGATTCCCTTGCGTTTAATGGCCAAGCCGTACTCATTGGTAACAGGCCCTGTGTGTTTACTGGCCTTGCACAGCCAGAGCTGTGAAGTGCATTCATTAGTATATATCTACATGCCTATATACCTATAAAATATTCAAAATATGTAAGAAATACTACCCAGAGGCACATAACCATGCATATATATTTTAGAAATCTTGACTTCATAACAATTTCTCCAATTCTAATACATTTCCACATGTAATACTAGTGAGTCCCTTCAAGTGGCTTTCTAACAATTTTTTGAGAGCTTTAAAATCTAAAACAATATCTTATTAATCATTATATAAAGGCAGTAGCATTTATGTGCTTAATAAGTGGTTATATTTATTACAGGTATATTGCATTTAAAATTAATGGAAGAGCAAAAATAATATTGAATAAAGTCATACTTCAGTTAGAAATATGGTTCTGTTAGATGGTATCTTTATTAGCACAATTAAGGAAGTTTTTATGTTTAGTGAAATTGCCTGAATATTTGCAAAAATATCATAATGCTCTTCAAGTTACACAGCCACACATGTAACAGTGTAAACACTCTGGTCTCCTTCACAAAGAAGGGCTTACCCATTTAGTTAATAATTGGTGGTTTTAAAACAAAGCACAAAATAGACTTTTGGTGAGGACAGAGTATGGTTTCCACTGCTTTCTGTAAATGGCTGTGGGGCCATCAGTGTTGGTCCTGAGAATAATTAAGTTCCCACAGTGCTGCAACGACACAAGAAACTAGACTAGGACTTATCTGGAAAACACCTCATATCTCAGCTTATATTACTGAGTGGGGGAACACTTAAATCATAAAGGTTGTGTAAAATTTTGTGATCCACTTACACTGTTTAATTAATGCAGTGATTTAAACTATAAAAAGTTACACCCTGGCCTGCATATACATTAATAGTCTTCGTGCATCATTCATAGTTATGATCATCTGCTGCCCTGGGATAGTTAGGGATCAGCAAGTGTTACATAATT
This sequence comes from Dinomys branickii, assembly GCA_004027595.1. NCBI lineage: Eukaryota > Metazoa > Chordata > Mammalia > Rodentia > Dinomyidae > Dinomys > Dinomys branickii. Next base: position 57,865 of record PVLD010001964.1, read on the forward strand.
CAATGTTGAGTCTCCCTTGTGTCCAGATGGCATATTGTGTCAAATTTATTTCTATGTATACAGGTAGCAGCTTCATGGGAAGGTGCAGTAGGAACAGAAGCCAGCTGACTAGAGCACAATGCTATAAAAAGCCTGAAGCCTTTTCTCATCATCAGTAAACAGAAAGGCTGTAAAATCCTCCAGTGGAAATGGTTGAAAGCAACTGAGCATTTGTATGCTAAAAACAAAATGAGGCAAAGGGAGTCCAGCTGATTTTATGTGTCCTTGCGGAAGACAAGGAATGGATGTACGCGTTACACACGCAGCAGTCTTTCCTTTTGAACTAAAGCTAGGATGATCTGTAGGACGATAGTTAATCAAATCTCATTTGTGTCATTATTTTTTCCACCGAGAATAAGAATAAACCTACTCATTATTCTTCATTTCACTTTCTTCTCCCCAACTCCTATTTTTGTAAATATGAAGAAAATTGTGCTTTATGATACCTTAGTATATGATGAAATATTCCAAAATGAGTAGGTGAATATTAATGATGTTTACACCACTTCTTATAGCTTTTTGAAATGTACATTCTATAAATTTTTGAGAAGATACTTTTGGCTTGATCTAAATATTGCAAAATGTATACATGCATAAAGACATCACATAGTACCCCATTATTATATATAATAATTAGGTGATATATCACCTAATAATAAATTTAACTATAAACAATTACTTTAGGAATGAGAAAAATATATTTAGCTGTGTTTTCTTCATTCTTTCAGTCCTTATTGAAACTCATTGTGAACACTTACTATTTTAATATTTGAAATGAATGTTTAAAATACACTGGAACCCTAACCAGACTTAGGGTGGAACAAGCCATCTTGGATGCTGTGTGGTCCACAGGCGAGGTCAGTGAGGCAGGGCCACCTGTCAGTAGACAGGTTGTGATCATAACCCTGAAGGAATGAAGGCACAAGGCAAAACACCGAGTGTACAATATCCTGAGCTTCTCAGAACATAAATCAGAAGCTTTTCTTCATTATGACAGAAAGGAAGGTAGAGTTTGTCAGATTTTAAGATTTATGTTTTACTTGCCACATACATCTGGAGACATGAATTGAATCCATGCTGAATCAATGTAAAGTTTTAACTTGGTTATTTGCTGAGAGAGACAAAGCTTTCTTCAGTATTCAAAAGACTTCAAGTGTTGGTTATCATATTATCCCATAAGAGAACTTACACTAAGGCCTCAACTACATTTTTCCTAATAGGATCTAGTTGACCAAAATATTCTTAAGTGAATTGGCAATATTCAGTAATACTTAAGTGTCTTAGTTACTTTTTGTCTTAGTTACTTAGTTGCTGAAACAAAATACATGACACCCAAGGTTAAATGCGGAAATGCCAATTTTGGCTCACAGTTCTTAGAGGTTTCTGTCCGCAGTTCGCTGGCTCTAAGGCAGGGTGGCATGGTAGAGTGCAGCACAGAGGAGCAACAGTCCATGGCAGGGCAGGCAGAAGGCAGCAAAGCAGCAAGCGGCAGGAGCAACTGTGGAGCAAACCTTTGTGTAATCCCATCCAGGCTGCATTCCTTTTGGGTGATGCCACCCATACCCAAGTTGGGCTTCCTTCTCACCCACACCGAAGGCTATCCTAATTCTAATCAGTGCACTAATTTAGTATTGCACACCCTCAGTCCCACTATCACATGCCCTAGATCCAGCCAGCTCCAAAAAGCGCCCCCTGTAAGCACATGAGGCTTTTGGGGGAGTGGCATCTTGATCAAGGATGTAACACGTTTACATGTTTCACTTTCCTCAACAGAAGCTATAATTCAACAAAGTTCCTAATGCAAAATATGTGAAATGTGACCATTGCAGGTCTTTAGAACTGATGCTCTTGGTTTCCTTAGTGCAGTCTGTTCTTTCACCCACCCTCAAGGGAGAATTTTAAAATGAAGATTCTGGGTGGTTCCTCAACCTTGATGAATGAAAAAGTCTCAAGTTTAGGAGGAATTTTGTTCTGCTTTTTGATCTTTTATTCAAATTTTCATTTGCTTATCACCCTGAAAACTTGTTATATATGATTTATTGTGGAGTATGGAATATTTAGATGTTGCTCTCCCTCTGCTGGAGTAGCTGTAGTGGCCTTGACTGGGTTTGTGTATATAATTTTATTTTGGTAAATGGGTTCTGTTGGGTAAAATATACAGTCACTTGGTATATGATGGAGTGAAATGTATCAAGTAGAGTCTAAGAGGTTGAAAGTAATTTCTAGTAGATCTCTATTTTATACTGTATATTATTGTGCACACAACAAAATTTTGAACAGAAAGCTATTTCACTAGCTTTGAGTTTGTCCATGGTGAAGGAAATGTTCTCTTAATTTTACCTATAATTACACAAAAATAAACATATTATCTTAGCTATCATATATATGTATATATATTTCCCTTCTTTCTGTCTTTTCTCCTTTCTTTCATCCCTGTTGTTCTTTCTTCTTGAGCAGATACTTTTCCGTTCACAATATCTATTGTGCCTTTCAGATTTATTTAATCTTTCAGGTCCTTAAGCTAGGGAGACAATATGGTGTTTACACACGCACATATGATTTATTTCACTTATGAGTATAGACTCTACTTGCATCCATTTACTTATGAAAGCCTTGAGTTTATGGTACTACTAATTTCTCTTGGTTTATTGAAAGGAACAATTAATGTTTAATTGTTTGATTAATCTTGCATACCTATATCTGGTGATCTGAGCAACTACTTCGAAGATAACCATAAGTAATACGACAACCATTGTTGATTTCCTATTATCTTGTTTTGAAATTCTGTGTCATTTTTATAGTTTTTGTGTTGTTTCACTTTTGTCTTTGTTTTTGTTATTTTGTTTTGGTTCTTTTCCCTTTAAAATAAAAAATAAACATATATTAATTGCAATATTTATTGTGAAAATACTCTGATGCAAGGTGTCATATACATATATTCTTGACCTACATTTTCTATGAAAATACAAAAATTAGATAATTCCTTATATTTGCGAGTAATCAAATTACATACAGTCTTGAAGGTGATTAACTTTTAAATTCAGTATTAACAGATTAATGTCAAAAAGTGAACTGTGGAAATAAGACTGAAATTACTTTGAAAGAATGTTCCTTACTTTTAGGAAAAATGAGACTCAAATTTCAAGAAATACTTTGGCTGTGATAGGAAATTATAGATATTAAGGACTGACTTTAGTGCTTATGGCTTCATTTTAAAAGAATTTAATCACATATTCTTAAATTGTTATGTCATTCATGAAGGCCTCTTGTTAGTGACAGGGAGCAGAGCTAAGAAGATGCTGATCTGCTGCACCAGCTTACCTAGACCCCCGAGTGCCCAGAGATTTGATCAAGCATCATTCCAGATGTGCCTGTGATGAACAAAGCAAGTTCTTGCTCCGTTATGGATGGGACTGATCTCCTCAGCTGAGGTCAAAGTGGATCAGAAAGAGTGAGAAAGAGACCCCCTTCTTCCCGACATTACCCACAACAGTGGTCTTCTCCTGCCGTTAGACTTTAACCCAAACACTGGCTCCTCTCTGACATTAAACGTGCCAGCTTTCAGACTAGAATTTACTGTCAGCTCTCCTGGTTACTTCATCCAGACTGGCCCTGGAGCTTACACCAGCAGCTCTCCTGAATCTCAGGTCACTTGAGCAAGGACCCCTGGCTCTCCTGCCTCCCTGTGCCCCGCATATACTTTATTTATTTCACCTCCACACACGTACACCATCCACACACTGTTCCTTCACTGTCTTTCTGTGTAGAACAGAAATAATATGATTCTAACTTTTAATTATATGTATTAAGTTTCCACTTTTGCCTTATTGTAATGAAACTCAATTGCATGATAGCTGTGTTGTATTCTCAGCAAGATGTTATATCTACTTTCTTCATTTAACCACACACACAAAAAATTAGCTAATCATTACTAAATGGTAAGAACTTTTATGATTAAATACATAATCATCCCTCAGTGCTCATGAAAGATTCATTCCAGGATCTGGGTCCTAAATCTGAAAATGCTTAAATCCTTCATGTAAAATGGTGTATTTTGTGTATAATTGAAACATATCTTCCACATATTTAAATCACCTCTAGATTACTAATAACATCTCAAAAATGTAAATCTATAAAAATAACTCTTATAATGTCATCTGAAATAATGAGAAGAATAATTGTGTATGTGCATAATAAAGGAAGATTTCCCCCAAAACACTTTCTCTCTGAAATTAGATGAATTCATGGGGGCAGAACACAGAGGCTGGGAGGGCTGACTATATTTACTAAGATCCTTCAGAAACTGAAGTTCTGGTCATGTTCTCCTAGGCTGGCCTCATATCCATCCCTTCTTTACAAAGGCAATTCAGTATTTACTTGTGTGCTCTCTAGGGTGCCCATTACCCTTCCCCTCCTGTCTCGTTGTTAAATTTAAGTACCTGGGTAAATGAAGAAAAGGGCTGGGTACCCAGCCATAGCCCAGACATCTGAACATCCTCATGCAAGATAACCCACAGGCTGTACCAGGAATGGGTCAAGGGCTGGGGAAGCTGAGGACCCATGTGCTCACATGTGCAGCAAAGGCCAGGGTGGGGGTTTAAACACAGAGAGGAAGCCTGGGTTGTCACTGGTTCTAGAGGAGGATAGGGAGGGAAGTAGATTCTTTTCTGGACCCTCCAGAAGTAACACCATGCTGTCAACACCCATGCTTGTCCTCCTTTAATCAGCCTAACCTGTTGGGTAGTATGAATACACAATTTGTATTTTGCTGATGAGGGACCCTAGATGCCCTGGTTTCTGTTACACAGCTGGGCCATGTGGGAGAAGTCTGACTCTGGATTCTGCATGTTATTGCAGCAACGAGGCAGCCGCGAATCCAAGTGTAACTGCAAACACCAGCTTCATGAATGGGTTGCTGGGCTGTGTGGCACAGCTGGGCTCACGAATGAGGGATTCTCATCCCGGAGAGCAATCATTACTTTAAGCTTCCTTTCCATTCACTTTTCCTCTGAGAAAGTTGAGAATTAGTGAGAAAATGAGTTGTAATGCAAACACACACTTTGTATCTGCACACTAAGTTTCTACATAGGAAAATGAGCGAACATTTTAAGTTCTTCCTATGGACACTTAAATAGGAGGATTTATTAAAATATGGAGGCAAAAAGCCTTGGAAAAGCCTTAAATTTCTACATCGTCATTTACATTAACAAAGTTAATTATTCTTTAAAATTTAAGCGGTGCTATCCCCATCTCAGGGTTTTTTTTCATGGATAATTTTAGGCGGATGGCTTTATGGTGTGAGCTGAGGGCAGAATTCTCTTGCATGATTCATTTTTCCTGAAAGCTTAACACTGTTGAGTGCCTACATCATGATGGATGCATTTGCACAGGAATTTTCAGCCGTGTTTAGTTCTTCGTATTCCTGAATGAAGCTATGTCAGAGGGCAAGTGAGGTAGCACATGAACCTAAAGGAACAGTCTTAGTCTGGGGCATTTTAAAAATCTTGGTGCTCACTTAGGCAGTGTTTATAGCCATGTATGTCACTGGCATTAGGCACTATTCTTAGGTATTCGGGATGTGAAATTTTCTGTGAAGTTCCTATGAAAAGAAGCCCCTGTTTGGACCTTTGCCTTTCTCAGGATTTTACTCTCCCTTGGTGATGAGAGGACTCCAGAGGATTATGGAGGATGCAATTAATTTGAGATAGTTACCTGACTGTGCCCATTTGGTTAAGAAAACCCCAACTATTATCTCAGCATATTTTTGGGTGTGGAAAACCCAACCTAGGGAGGGTTTTTCACTCGCTCACATTCTCCTTCTGTCCACTTTTGCATCTTTTATTAAAACTCAGGTTGATGACTTGGCATGGTGGTCCCTGCCTATAATCCCAGCACTCACGAGGCTGAGGAAGGTGGATCAAAACGACTCCAAGGTCAGCTTAAACTACAAGGTCACAACCTGTCTAAAAAATAAAAATTAAGTTGAAATATACAGTTAACCATAGTACTTTGCAAGGCATTTCTAAAGAAGGATAGTTTTGAGGTGCATCTACATCCCAATGAAATAGGTATTGCATTAACTTTGACTTTCACTGTAAGTTCTTGACTTATAATGAAAACAACTACTTCACTGTGTCATGGCACATGTTTTATCCCTCTTTCATGCAGTGAAAGTGTCAAGTTATTTTTCATCATTTTAACCAGTTGACACAATGATAATACTGGGCATTAAGTAAAAATTGAAATTAAATAGGATGTTGGAACACATAAAATTGTCTTAGCAGCCTATAATTCATCATTACTCTTATAATACTTTTTATATTTTAGTTAAAATTTGAGTTAATTTATACAGACTACTATTAAATAAGGAAAATGGCAATTTCCCTCTTAGTATTCATTGTACTGTGGTGCTGAGCACTGTTTTTAACAACATTGCTAGCAGTATTTTCTTTCAAAAAGTAAAAACTGATCATCTTGAAATGACACTTTTTGATGGTATTGCTCTAATTGCATAATTCAATCCTAAATTATAAACTCATACCATTTTTTTATCAGATTTCTCTATAAGTATTACAAAAGCATCATGACTGCTTACTGATTTACCACTAAATGTCTAACCTAACTCTATTGATAATTTAATTTATATTTGTTTTTCTAGGTCCTATAATGACCCAGACTACTAGAAACCCTTCAGAGCTCATATTTCTACAAACTGGAGGTGTTTGATCATGCCAAAGAGCCAATTAGACTGGAGTAATGATTATATTATAAGGCCCTATTTAACTGTTTGGCTATTTTAGTGGAATAAGATAGAGTAGTTCTAAATTATCTTATTGACATTCTAATTTAATTGGGGATTATTAAAGTCATACATAGATCAGAATAATTTTAAGAGCAGGCAAGTACATTTATATTTTGAAAGAGTACTCTTGGGAGAATCCTGTAGAAATTAAAATGAAATCCTGCAACTAAAGACAACTTGCTGAAAATTTGCCTTGTGAACTACTTTTTGACAAGGAAGACTGATTAATAAAAACGATCTTTCCACATATGGTAAGCAAAATTTTAAGAAAAGTTTCCAAAGCCAAAGGACACTTAAGACACAAATCTATTTTATTCTTCCTTTGAATTGTGTATTTTCATAGATGAAACTGAGACCTATCATGAAGTATGAGAGAGTAAATTTTAATTATCTTACTTTACAATAGCAATATATAAAGGAAATTACTGTGGAAAGTGTAAGTATATAAAGCAGCTGGAAAGTCCTTTAAGGTCTCAGATAATTACATAGCAGGATATCCATCATATGTAATCCTTCCTAAGTACTCATTATGAAATCAGACATCATAGAAAGTTTCTATAGCAACAGAGTAATGAAAAAGTAGATCTCGGCTTCAAAAGTCCTAAGTTGATCATAAGCAATCTTAGAGTCCTTTGGGAAATCTACATATAACTTGTGAATCAAGCCCAAGGGGTGGAGGCAGATGACAGCTGTGGATGATCCCAAAGCGATGGTCTCCCCATAGACACACAAGCTACTCGCACACCAAGCTATCTCATTCAAGGAGAAGGAAGTCAGGGGGAGAACATAGCATCTCAGTTTAATATAATAAACAGAATATATGCATTGAAAAAGCAGGAAAGAAATAATGCCCAGTGCCATCCCTCCTCTCTCCACAGACCATACAGCATGGAGAGAGACACCTCCTGTGTGTAGGAGGGGCAAGTAATGAAGTCCAGGCCTGAGACTCAGAGCTCAATACCAGAAAAGTAAAGCCTGGTGATTGGTAGAGCCCCAGCATCCTTATCACCAGGCTGATACCTGTGGACTGAGACACTGAAATTGTGGTCCAGGTGGCAAACAGATGGGCTCCACCACGCCTTTTCTGACCTTGGGCAGTGTGGGGGTGCGGGGATACAGTACATGCAAAGAAACTGGGCAGAAAATCTACTGCAGGACTTTGGCTTGGAGCTTGCTAATAACCCATGGTGATGATACCTAGCAAAAAGCACAGACCAAGGCCCCTATAGCAGGCCAGATACCAAAGATGGAGCCTTCAGACCTCATCTGGCAGAAGGGAGCCAGACTACTTATTCTGCTGCCTTTAATCTCAGTCTTCCCCAATGTCTCAGGACAGGATCAAAATGTAGACAAATTTTCTGCCAGAGCATAACACACATGGCCTGGCGTCCAGCTGCCAGTGCAGAACCTGCTGCCTGAGCTGGGCTTTTGTTGGCTTCATTTCCACCAGCATTCTGGTCTTCTGAACTCTGGAATCTCCCAGCAAGTTTGGCTTGCAGTGTGCTAGGGCTGCTTTTCCAGAAGGCATCTCCAAGCTCCTCCCACAAACTAGTTCCAAAAGCCTGGGTCACACAGTCAGGTTGTCACAGCACAGATCCCACTTTCAGTACCAAAATCTGTGTCTGTCACTTGCTAGGACTGCCGGGACACAACACCTGACACGCACAATTTAGAGGAGGGGAGGTTCCTGTTTGGCTCCTAGATTGCCGCCCATGGCTGGATCCGAGGCAGGGTGGCATGGTGGGGGAAACTGTTGATGGCATGAAAGACAGAAAGCAGAGAGATCAAAGGAGGAGGGAGGGAGATGGGGACTTCCGGACTGCCGCGCTGCCAGGGATCACCTCTGCTAACCAGGCTTCCTCGCCTAGCACTGCACTTAGCTACAAACTCATCAGCAGACGAATGCAGTGACAAGTGCCACACACCCATGGTCCAATCCCCTCTCTACTTCCCACCTCTGAGCACATGAGGCTTTAGCACGTCATATATATATCAACCATGACAGGAAGTGAAATGAAAAATATTTAATATGTAAAAATGTTTGTTACATGCTTTAGTCTTAAAGATAGCATTACTAAATAATATCACAAAATCAGAAATACTTCCACTAAGACTAGGTACAAGGCACATATGTTCATGATCTTCACTGCTTGCCATTATAGTAGAAATATTAGCCAGGACAATGAATAAAAACTGGAAACAAAACTATCTCTATTTGTAAATAATATTATAGTATCCTTATACACACCCAGAAAATCAATATTAAATCTAGCTCTAATGATTACTATATTGAGCAAGTTAACAGGACATAAAGTTTACCTGAAAGCTCAAAGCATTCACATATACAAAGAATATTTAGCAAACATAATAGCAGAGATAGCCCCTTTTAAGATTGCAGTAAAGATTAAACGCAGAGAAAGTATTTAACAACAGATGTGCAAAATCTTTATGAGGAAAAAAAACACTTGAAATGCATGATAATATGTATGGGTTTTTTAGACATAATAAAATCATACAATTAGATACAAATACATACAGAAAGTTAATATAAGACTAGGCGGCATCTGAATTCACTGGAATAAGAACTGACTTACTACTAAATGGTGGTGGAACATCCAGTTAGCTACTTGAAGTTAAATTAAATTTATATCGCATATCATATGCTTAAAGAAACTGTAAAAAGATTATCTGCGAAATATATCGCCATGATGTAGTAGGAGAAAACATCTGAGAATTTATCTTCAGTCTCAGGACAGCACAAGACTTTATAAGTGTGAGTTAGCATCCCAAGAGAGTAAAAGCAACAGTTACTAAAATTGACATGATAAAAACAACTTTCCATAGCCAAAATATTTTAAACAAACAAAAAACCAACGATTAATTTGTAAAATTTACCGAGGCTGTGTATGGTGGCACAGCCCTGTAATCCCAGCACTGAGGAGGCTGAGGCAGGAAGATCACTGCAAATTCGAGGCCAGCCTGGTCTACAAAGTGAGTTCACCTGTCTTAAAAAGACACACACACACACGTACACACAAACACAACAACAAAAAACTTACTGGTAAAACAGACAAATAGCAAATAGCCCCTGCAAGTTAGAGAGCAAAATATATAAAACTAAATTCTAAAAAATATGAAAAATGGAAATGATCAAGAGATGGGTTGGGAGAGAAGGAAAAGGGGATAAGAAAATTAATTAAGATGTATTATGTACATGTATCAACTTCCCACAAGGAACGTACACATTATATATCATACATGTACCAATGAGCTAAAGTAAAAAAGAAGTCTTATGACAAACAAGGCCAGAAGTATTAAAGTTTTGTAGAACAGTCAAATAACATTTATCATTTCATAAAAAAGAAACATAAAAAGTAAGAAAAAACATTTTAAAATATTCAAATTATTTATAATTGGAGAAATTGTAGTGTTAAGGCATTATCACTTATATGATGTTAAAATTGTATGTATACAGCATTTATCACATTTTCACATACAATGTGAAATATATGTGGTACATACCTTGTATGTACCTGTAGATATTACACATATGATTATATAGATGATTTTTATAGCAATGGATTTGTCATTCTTGGAGAAAAACAAAAAATAAGAATAGAGGAATACCTAAAAGACTCGCTGTAGGACTTGACTCTACAGGTACTAGATTAGATAATAATGCAGATGCGAAGACATGGACACAAACATGGGTCGGGGTGTGACCGGGTTGACACAGGTGACAGCACTGGCGGTGGGTGGATTTGAGGTAATGACACTCAGTGACACTGAGGGCACCTCGAACCCAGATCTTGGAAGTTGTACAGGAGAGGACGTTGCCAAAGGACACCAAAGCCAGCCAGAGGGAGCTCCAGGGGACAAAACTGAAAGAATTTAAGCCAAAGCTAAGGATGGGATCACATTGAATCTTAACACATATTAAAATAAGTACTCCAAGTATATTTTAATGTAAATTAATAGTTGATGTTAACTTTCCTAAACAAGCTGATGTTGTGTAAATTAACGGTAATAAGACAGCGGAGCCAGGCGTGGTGCTACACACACACCTGTAATCCCAGCACTCGGGAGGCTGAGGCACGAGAATCATTGTGAGTTCGAGACCCACCTTGCTACAAAGTGAGCTCAACACCAGCCTGAACGGCGTAGGGAGATCTTGTCTCAAAAAGACAAAACAAAACAAAATAAAACACAATGGCTTAATTCATAGAGGGTGGCGTGATGATTGGCTTTGGTAATTACAAACCAGCAAGTGCTTTTGGGTAGGTGATAGGACACATGGGAAGCAGAGGATGGGAAAGGAGTTTTATAAAATTTCAGGAGCTTGTCACTTGGTGAAACCCTCCAGTGATCTGCAGAAAGCTTAGATATGAGTGAAAGATTAGTCCCTCCCTACCACAAATAAAGGAAAATTGTATTAAGAACGTTTTAGATCTTGAAAGCAACATATTCCTAACTTGGATGTTCTTCCATCCCACTTACCAATGCTCTCTAAACTAACAATTTTGTATGGAGTCCAAGACAGAACACACACCAGGCTGAGACTGCCATAAAATTTGTGCTGCCCTTTCAGCAACGTGAGGGAAAAGCTCCACTATATTTGAAGAATATAGGGGAGAAAATGAGGATAGAGTCTTCGGTGAATCATAGCAAGGAAATGAAGACTTTCAGGTGATGCTTTGCCACCTTCTATAAACTAACCTCATTTTCAAAAACAACCTCTAGGGGCTGGGGATATAGCTCAGTGGAATAAGTGCTTGCCTAGCAAGCGCAGCATCCTGAGTTTGATCCCCAGTACCACAAAAAAAAAAAAAAAGAAAGAAAAAAAAAAACAACCTCTGGCATTTTGCTGGGCCTTCTTAGCAGAGAATGAGCACTTCCTTATGATCCGTCATTGGCCATGAAGACCTGGATGGTACTGGAGCACAGGGAACTGTTTCCAGGGTGAGAAGGATTGTCCTCTACTCTGTTCTAACTGGAATGAACACTTCTTCTATGTTCTTTTTTTTTTTGTTTGTTTTGTTTTTTTTTTTTTTGGCGGTACTGGGGATTGAACTCAGGACCCTGCGCCTGCTAGGCAGGCGCTTATTCCACTGAGCTATATCCCCAGCCCCTGAACACTTCTTCTAGACAGGAAATTTCCTATACTGCCCCTAGTTCATCTGTCAAAACTAACACGCTGTGATTTATCAGAGACTTTATATCCGATCATGTCATTCTGGCCAAGGAACTGTCTATTTCTCACCAGCATTATTTCTCACCAAGGAATTACTCATATAGCAAAGACGGTGAGTTCATTAAAAATTTTTATAAGGAAATTACAATCAACTCAGTTTTTAATCGTAGAAATAAACATTTATTATAAAACTAAAATATAAAGTTATTCTACTGTGACCTCCCATTCTGCTTTAAAATTCTAATATACAAGAGTATTTTACTGGGCTGAAGATGTGCTTCAGTGATAAAGCATTTGCCTAGAATGTACAAATCTTTGGATTTAATCTTTAATCTCCAACACTACAAAGAATATGGTGATTTTTTTAAAAATGATACTTCTACTGAAGACTGACTACACTGCTTACTTCTACCAGTTTCTAGAAATAGATAAGCTGTGTTTCCTGCCATAAAGAAACTACAAAATGACATTACATAAAATTTAGGAAGTGATTAACAAACTATCTGAAAAAATTATTAGAAATAAAGGGCTTCATGAAACACTGTATAATTTATGTTTCATTATATAAGTGTTCCATGAAGGCTAAACACTTTTTCAAGAATTTGAATATATGCTATCTGGAGAAAACAACCTTTTGTCAATAAAACTTGATACATTGTGTCAACTTGGGGAGTCTGGAGGTTTGGCTGAGTGAGTCAGCAGGAGGCCAAGGTGCTTATTTTGTATACATCCTGAGCTTGTGGAAGAGGAGAGCTTGGAGTTTATGTAAGAGCTACACGCCCCCTGGGTGGGGGTAGCCTGTTTACAATGTAAGGGAAGGAAAGAGGCTACTTGCAGCCATTCCTCCCTTTTGCTGGTTGTTTTTGCTGTGCTCTGCTGCCATGAACTGTTGCCCTCTGCCCTGTGCTACTCTGCCTCAGAACCAGCCAAATATGGACTGAAACCTCCACAAACTGTAAGCTAAATAAACCTTTCCTTCCTTCATTTTGGGTGTTGGGTATTTTGTCTCAGCAATGAGAAAAAAGTAACCAAGACAAAACTATTTTATGTCTTCAAATGATGCTAAACAGATTCAGTTTTTGATGTAATTTAATTACACTATTTATAAACACTTATATGTACACAGTTTACAATTTCCTGGATACAGTCTTAAGTACCTTACAAATATTTGTGTGGATTTGACCTAATATTAATGAGTTATTCATTTGAATGATTGCGTGTTTTCCTGGCAATTCAGCTCCATGAATATTGAAGAAAAAATAGCACTACAAGAGATTTAGAAAAATACATCTCAGAAAATCTGCACATTCAACAAATCAGCCACCATGAAAGTCCGCTCAGGCTCAGAGCTGCTTGGTGTCATTCCGGATATCTGGGATTTTGATTATTATATGCCTGTGCGTGTTTTTCTTTGGGTTATGGATCATTGGTGTTCTATATGCTTTGCTTAACTGAACTTCAGAATCTTTTAGCTTGTTTGGGAAATTTTCTGCTATTATTTCATCAAATATTCCTTTTATATGGTTTGTGAGATTCTCCTGCTGTTTCACACACTCCTATAATTTGAATATTGTTACGTTTTGCCTCATCTTGCAGCTGTTGGATTGACTTTTCTTGTGTCTTTGATGATATCACGAGATTCTTCCTTTCACGCTCAC
>PVLD010001964.1:71654-181252 GCA_004027595.1 Dinomys branickii
TCAGCGTTAGTTTTCAAATCCTGGCATTCTCTTTGGACCTGTTTCATTATTGGTAATTCATTCCTGAATTGCTCTTGTAAGGTTTCCATTTGTTTCCTATTTTCTTCTAGACTTTTGTCTATTTCTTGTCTGTGTGAATGGAACATTTCTTCCATCATTGTTTTCAGCTCGTTTTTTATCTGAGAAATCATTGCGGGTAAGTGGGTTATTTCTGCTTTAAGCTCTTTCATGGCCTGTTGGAGTTGTTTCATTTCCGATGCAATCGTTTCATATCTTGAAGTTATGAGGCTTCCTGGTTCCCCTGTATCTTCACATTCAAAACTTGTTCTGGGTGGGGTTGAGTTTTGAGACTGCGTTTTGTTCCTCTGTTTTCCCATTTTCGGGTATCAGATTCAAAATGTGGAGCTATAAATTCCACAGGCAGTTCAGCATGTGGATGTCTGCTGCAAAGGCTGCTCCAATGATTCCTTCTCTTTGGGAGAATGTCCCTTAAGCTTTCTGCTGAGATTTGTTCTTCTGTCTTCCCTTTTTTGGATATCAGATTCAAAATATTGAGCAATAGATTCCCCAGGCAGTTCAGCAAGCAAAGGTCTGCTGCAGAGGCTGCTCCAATGACTTTTGGGGGGAATGTCCCTTAAGCTTTCTCCTGAGAGTTCTGCTTAAAAGGCTGTACAGATGTTGGTTAGCTACTCCCTAGCGAGAGACCTGGGTGAGGTGTGTAAGACCGCTCCCCCGCCCTCCCAGGGTTCCCTGCAGGTATAGGGATGGATCTCCTCCCCCACTCGGTGATCTGGTCACGAGCGCAGATAGCTCACCAGTTTTCGGAGTCCCTGCAGGCAGGAAGGTTCCAAGGTGCCAGTTTTTTGTGCTATGCTCGCGATCCGCGGCTCGCAGCCACTTGTTTCCTCGCGCTCTCCGGGTCTGGGGGAGGGAGCGGGATGCTCTGCTCCTATGCTGCTGGCGCCACCCTGGCCACGGACCGCCGGCTGCCGAGGGTCTAGTCTGCGCCGCCTGCCCGATGCGCGCGAAATGTGGGACTGCCGGGCGTTGCCGCTGCTAAAAGGCTGATCTGTCGGGAGTCGCCGGAAAGCTGCGCCGGCTCGGGAGGCGGAAGGGACCGAGCTGGCTTTGCCCCCAGGGCGGTCGGACCCAGCCAAGCCCCCTACCCACGCGGAGCGTCTCCGGCTCCCAGCGTCTGGGGCTTTCCCGCGTCTCGCCACGGCAGTTTGGGCCGCCCTACCGCATCTCCCCCGGCAGCTCAGAGAAACACGTTCAGTTTGATCTTCCCAGCCGAGGTCCCGGCATTCACGCTCGCCAAGTCTGTCTCGAGCTGGTGGTGTTTATCAAGGAGGATCACTCCTTTGCTGCTCACCTGGTCGCCATCTTCCCAGAAGTCTCTGCTTGGTGTCATTCCCATCCTCCATTTCCCTGACATTTGCCCAGTGTACGGAACCTGCTTCCATTCTGAAAACTGCGGCCTAAAGTTTGTGAAGACAATTTTCGATATTAGACTTGAAAAGTAACACTCAATTCCCTTAGTTTTTCTTCAGTTAGTGATCAATGAGATCATCTTGGCCAAGAATACAAAGGACATAGATTGAGAAAATAAGCAGGAGCAAAGTACGTTGAGAATCAGAGTCTACCTGCTCGTCCACCTTTTTGAATGCTTTTCTGTCAGACACCAGGCCTGTGTCTGTGCATGTGAATGAGCCTGCTTGGCTCCAAGGCAGCTTGTGCTTTCTTAGGGGTCTTTCTTTGTAGGTTGTTTTGCTTTGTTTTGTTTTGTTTCCTGCGTATAAGCCATACTTTCCTTAGGAATTCAAAAGACCCCATTAATTTGCTAAATTTTCACTTTCTGTATTCTTTCACCATATGATTTTGCTATTCCACTTTTCTAAAAGCATGACATTTGCTGACGTTATGAAGCTAAGACTATGATGGAGGTGTAATGCATCACCCTCAAATGAGAGTGGTCCAGGGAGCTCTGAATCACACTCTGGTAAATGGTCCTCTCTATGCAGCCAACCCCAAAGTCAAAGGCATTATCAAGCACCTACACCTACAAAGTACAAAGAATCTTACTGTATGCAGAAAATGGAGTGAGACCATCTTGAGACTGTCTTCTTTTGGATTGCTACTCATCTGCTGTCATGTATCTCATCTAGTTCTCCCCAAGAAGGCTTCTCCCTTTCCTCAGAACACTTTTGTTTTTAATCTACCACCTTCAGGTGTTGTTAAACTTTTCAGTGTTTGAAACTCAATGAAGACGTTGTATTCAGAAAACAGTGGTGCATCTTAACAGAGACGTATGACAGTGATTCTCCTTACCTCTGCAGGGTTCTGAACTGTAGATTTTCATTCCTTAGTCATGAGTAGAACATGTGTAGTTCACCACCTAAACAAAGCTGCACAATGAGCAAATGCTCCCCAGCAAATGCAGTTCCATATGAACAAAAGTGCAGTGATGGTACTCCCAGTTGAGAAACCTACAGAAAAGAATCTAGCATCAGTGGGGAGCACATGAGCTTCAGCTACTAGATGAAATGCTTGTGTGTGTGTGTGCTGCGTGTGTGTGTGTGTGTGTGTGTGTGTGTGTGTGTGTGTGTGTGTGCTGCGTGTGTATTTTGCTGATGGCATCATCATTTCCCACACTCCAAAGTCTACATTTTCAGTCATGTAACAAGAAGAAATGGTTTTCTGTTTTCAAAACTTTCTAAATATTATAGGGAAATATCCAAGTCATCATTCAATTTTCTTAAGAAACAGGAGCAAGAAGAGGGGAGAAGACTATTCCATAAAAGCAACTTGGGAAAAGTGAATGGATTCCACTTAGTTGAGTGGTCGGAGGACGTAATTTCCTGACAAAGAATTCACACCATTTCGGTTATCTGATGCCTGCTGCTCCCCCTTCCCCTTGTCCTTACATTTTGAGTAATTAATGAGGAAACCTAAGATAAGATAAAATGACATTTTGAGCTTTCTCTGCAAATCCAGGTTTAAGATATTTATCCCAGGTATCAAAATCCTGGGGTTAGTTATAAATCAAAGTTTCTATTTCTGCCAAATTCAGCCCTGGATTGCAAGAATCCCCAAATTATATTTCTCATCCATTTTCACCATCTCTTAAATTTGCTCCCAAGACCTACAGAAGAAAAGGAAATAAATAGCATCATTAGAACTAGAGAAGCGACAAGACTGATTAGTAGTAAAGGGACGTTGGCATGAACAGGATGCTTATGCAAATATGCTTCCGTTGTTGGAAGCAGTAGCAAAACTACAATGAAATGGTCACTAGGAATAAAATGAGAGACACAGTTTACTGTGCAATAAAATACTTCAGAATGGTGAAACAAAAGACTATATCTGCAGCTATCTACAAATTGTTAAATGTTCTGAAAAATTATAGAAGAATACTTAATGCAGACAGAATTTTTATGAAATTTAAAACTGCAGTAATGAAGAGTGTATATTAAGAACAGTGAATATATTCAATTCCAGAGTACTGACAAATACAAAAAAAGAATACGGGTTACAAGAAGAAATGGAATGCTATCATTTTTAGTATTTCTTTCTATAGTTGGCTTAGATATGTTATTGTGTGCTGTGTTATAGCCTATATTTTCACATAATGCAATGTTTAAGAAAACAAGAAGATTCAATTATAATTACATCAACAAAATGTTCAAGAACTGGCAATTACATGGTAAAATGTATAATATAACTTCAGGATCTTAGGTAGAAGCAGACATACACAAGTGTAGGATTCTCTTGTGTGATAATTGACTTAAAATCCCAAGGACAAACCAATATAATATTTGTCTTATTAAAATTCCTTGAAATATAATCCTGTTTCCTTTATCTTACATTTTCACTAAATTCATTAGTTTTTGCTTTCATATATTAAAAAATTTAAAGTGACATGCACTGAGATGGTATGTGCTTTTGGTGATGAAAAATTTGTTTCCTAGCTTCTTCCAGGTGAAGTCTTCCTTCTCAGCATCCAAGATGGTGTCGTCTCATAAATAGACACAACCACATTCTGGGTCAGAGAGAAAAGATGGAGAAAATGGTCTCAAGACATTTTCTGAAGTATCCAAGCAGGATTTGTACTTACAGCTCTGGACAGATTTTTGACACTTGATGACAGCAACATTCAAGAGAACCTGAGAAATAGTAGAGTCACTAAACATATTGCCCAGTGCATCTGAGAGGCAGATTTTCTAAAAGTAAAGGACACATTGGCTAGATAGCAGCAGTCTCTGTTACAAGCACCAGGAAGCACTGCTCACGCCGGCATACTCTGCCCATCTGTAGGCCGCCCCAGCATTAATGAATCAAAGCAATAATCCTTGTGCTTGAGATTGAGTCAAGCTCAGCCGAGAGATTCTTTGCCGCCAGAGTCATCAGGGCTCACTTGGGCACATTCAGTGGGCAGCCTGGCTGTTTTCTGACACATCTTTGAGCGTGATTTGAGAAGTTTCTGGAGCTGGTCCCTTTCTCAGTGTATTCACGTGCGTCCTCCACCTCATCTCCTCAGCAGTTGCTTGACTTAACTCTTAAGAGTGAGTGTTCTCTAAGATAAAAGTGAAGGTGGCAGGGCTCTTGAGGATGAGGACGTCCCCTCCGCCCTGGATGCAGGGCATGGCGTAGATGAAACGAGTAGCAGAGGATAGGGGGCCCTCTGTGTTCCTTCCGGGTGAAGTTTTAGGCTTATTCTGTTGACTTTTGTAAAATATGAATCTCTCTTTCCAAACTGCAAAAACAAACAAAAATAAGATTAAGAAATACCCCGGACAGGATCTTATCCACATTATCACCTAAAAATAATTGTTCTCATGGAACTGAAAATAGAGTGGTGATTATCAGGGGCTGGGGACAGGAGGGAGACAAGATGGGGAGGAGCTGGTGAGTGGTGGCTAAGGTAGAGATCAGCCAGAGTAGCCGCTCTCCTGTTACCGCACAGTAGGGGACCACAGAACACAGTAAATACCCTACATTTCAAAGAGCTGGAGAAGAGGATTTAGACTGATTGGTTGCAGCATAAATAAACGATAGATGTTTGATCAGATGAATGTTTACCTGTTTTAAATATTACATAATGTGTGTATCACATCAAAGTATGCAGTTCTGTTTTTTTCTTTTTATTAGTAGATGTTCACAGTACATAGTGATTGCATTTATGGTGGGCTATTCATACAGAAACAACACATCTTTATGCATCAGAAATAAATGTAATTTGAATAAAACATGATTGTCATAACAAGAAATTGAAAAGCACATGGGAAGCAGGAATGAACAAGACACAAATAAGTATAATTAATAAAATAAGTAAAAATAATTAGTTTTTACAAGAAAAAGAAATATCTCAGAGAATATTCCTTGGAACAAATTACTTTTAAGAATGAAGAATGAACTATGGCTACAGCTTCTTTGTAAAATGTTTTTTCAATTTAGATTTTATGTTCTGGAAGTAATGACCAACTTTTAAGTGTGTCTGTAGACTAAAGTGTTTTAGCCGACAGACGTCCCTTGGTATCAATCATCTTTTTCATTAGCCTGGGTGAAAACCTCTGGTACCATCACTTTGAAAATATGAGGCTATGTGTTTGAGGTGTGTGTGTGTGTGTGTGTGTGTGTGTGTGTGTGTGTATTTCTATTTTAGGAAGAGATTAGAGTAAATAGGCAGGTAAGTGGTCTTACACTGGTTTGCTGCTAATTATGAGGAATTTGATATTTTATTTTCCGTTGGGATGAAAATAAAATTTCAAACATATAATTTAGTGTTGAATGTAGAAAACAACATAACCTCAAAATAACCCAGAAGTTTCAGCAATTGGCACTGGGGACTATTATAGCCCAACAAACACTTCATGAAGTATATAATTTTCTTTCACTAAATACACACCAAAAATATTTGTCTTTTGCTGACTGGTCATTTATGCATCTTGTAAATAATAAAATAAGAAAGGAGCTTTTCTGGAACAATTTATTTGAAGAGCCTATACTCCTCTTTAAATCTTAAAATTCCTAAGTAGAGGTCATGTGTGCATATAAAGATGGTCTCTTTTAGTTTTGGTTTTAAAACTTTTTAATTTTGAAATAACTTTAGACTTATAGAAAGCTTCAAAAATACTATGAATATTTCCATTATATCTTTTAACCTGCTTCTTCAAATAATATCTCATAAAATTACAGTATAATAATCAAGAACCAAGAAATCAACCAGAGATTTTTAACATTATTCAAATTTTTCTACTTATCCCACAAATCTCCCTTTTCTAGCCCAATATTCAATCCAAGTTCACACACTGCGTTGATTTTCAGTTCTCTTAGCATCCTGCACATTTGTGGTAGTGTCTGAACTGTTTTTCATGGCCTTGGCCCTCTGGGGGGCCATTGGCTCGTAATTTTGTACATTGTGCCTGATTCTGATTTTTGTAATATTTTCTTGTGTTTAAGTTCAATGTGCACATCTTCAGTAAAGAACCACACAGAAGTGCTGGGCCTGGGATCCACATGAGGAGCTGCAGGAGGTTTATGTCTCCTGACTGGTAACTGTTAACTGAAAATCTAACTGAAGTGATATTTTCCAGTTTTCTTAATTGTAGACATTTGATGTCTTTCTTCTTATAATTTTTATGAGGAGCTGTTTTGATGTCATAGAAATGTTTTTGGCTATGGTTGTGCAAATTTTGAAACCTGTTGATGGTTCTTTTCTGCAAAAGCTATGACTGTGGTGTGTGGAAAAAAATTACTTTCGATTCTCAATTCTACATATATTAATTGTAAATAACATGAATCTCTGAAAAAAAGTTTGGATTTTATCTTATATCCTACCATGGCTTTTTGATGATACCAATTATTATCATTATTTTGAAAATAATCCTGAGTTTTCAATGTCGTTTCCACTCTGCTTCAGGGTTCCTGCTAGTAGCGTGAAGGTGGTTCATTTATTGGAGAGGCCCCATCCCAGGGGCTAGCACAGCCGTTTCACCTTCTCCCTGCAGTTCTACCTCCCTTTGTTTTGCTCTGACCCCCGGTTCCATTGTCTCCCTGGTGCTGAAGCGATTAACCATAACATAGAGAGCCGCAGATGTGACAGCGTTTAAAGAAATATAAATAATCAGTGGAACCAGAGAAATAGGATTGTGTATTGGTTTAATTTCCTGACTCAGAAAAATGGGCACATTAGAAAGGGAGAAATCACCGTACAGCGGAGGTCACCAGTGGTGTAGTTCTTGCTCTCCACAGCGCCTAGAAAGACTGACTGAAAGCCAGAGCAAGGAAGGGGCTGGAGGAAAGGAATTAAGCAAACAAGTTCTGAACAGAAAGTAACTGTTCCCTCAGGGGTTTTTAAAAGAGAAGAATTTTAACTGGATCTTGAAATGAATGTTCCTGCCCTTGTTTGAACAAAAGGAAAAGCAGCCCCCAGGCCACAGATGGCATGTTCCTGGGAGGCTGGGACGAGTCACTGTGGAATTCCACAGGCAGAGCCCAGTGGGGCGGGAGGGTCATAAAGATGAATGGCGGGGTGATCGCTGAGGATCAAAGCAGAAGAGCGGTTGAAGAACTACTTCAATTAGAAAATAAAAATGACCTGTAAATTCAGTTTATTTTAGTCTGAAGATTTACGGATGTGTATTACGTGATTGCATGGCAACAGTCAAGGCTCATCTCAAGAGAGAAAATAAAACAGTTTTAAAGTCATCATTCTGGGCTGTTGTTTTAACAAGAACAGATGATAGGAAGAATGTATTTTGTAATCTCTCTGATAAAGTCCAATAGCCCAATAAACTGAGTCAACACTAAACCTTGTCCCAGTCCTTAACCTTTACATACTCCTGTCGGTCCTCAGCACAATGTAAATAGCAAATAAATTGCACATTAACTAGTACTTATCTACATGGTGTGCCAAGCTCACACAAGGTTTCATTGTAACCCTAGAAATACTGACACACAGCAAGCCACAGGTCATGTCACCTACTGCTCACTTGTCCTTGATCTTGGGCACCCTTAGTGGTCCAGCTTTGTCCCACCCTGGGGAAGAGACCAGCAAATACAAGGAGGAGATGAAGGAGGCCTTGTGTGTGACTCTCAAGCCATGGAACATTCTAAACCAATTTTTCAGAACACTTCATCCCACCTCTTAAACATTTCATCATGCTCTAGTTTAACAAACTTTCTCATATTGTCCCCCCTTGAACATGTTGAGTTGTCTTATCTAGAGGCTATGCTTTTGTGATTAAGAGAGTGTGAATAAGACTTAAGCAAGCCAATTTATACCCTAAAAAGACTTTTAGGTTCATCAAACCTAAAAACAACAAAGATTTATAAGGGTTCACAGTGTGCAGCCAGTTTTCTAAACTCTTTTACTATGCAAGTAAATTAGCCCATGTGTTCACTTTTAAAAACTGCATGAAGTCAGTGTAATTACTACCTCATTTTCATGTAGAATGAAAATGAATTACAAATATTAAGCAACTTACTCAGGGTCATATAATTAGCATGGAAGCCAAGATATGTACATAGTATAGCATGGATGATCATTAATGACTTTATTGCCAATTTTATTTGGGTATTATTTTTAATTTGTAAGTTAGTTATTTTTTCTGAGACTTCTGAATGGCATTTATGAAAGAAAAATGCATGTGTTCACTTAAGTTCATTTCTTGAAAAACTCGTTTTTCACTTGTTCAAACTTGTCCTCATGGATGATCACATCTGTGAAATCAGGCTTTGTTGCTGGATTTAGAAGAAAGATCAATGTTATTTAATAAATATACCAAGAAAGTCCAGCTGGAACCTAGGTCAGCAGAGAAGCCAGAGAGGCTGGTGAGGTACTGTGGGGCATCGAGGTTCGGGGCGGTAAGAAGAGGTTGTAGCAAGGGAAACCATAATTTAGTAAGTGTACAGACACTGACAATGAGCTACGCTGAAAAACTGAGAATGACTAGATTTGCAATGCTGTGTTTTCTTCATGTTTGACTCATGATTTGATCCCTAGTAATGCATTAAACTTTTTCAGGTTCTTCAAATTCAGTGCTGGGGAAAACTGCATTCTTGGACCCCATGAGGAAGAGCTATTGTTAGATTTTTTTTTTTTTTGGCGGTACTGGGGATCGAACTCAGGACCCTGCGCTTGCTAGGCAGGTGCTTATTCCACTGAGCTATATCCCCAGCCCAGGAAGAGCTATTGAAAAAGTCAGAAGACCACAGCTCAGCAGAAAATAATAGAGCTAAGAAGTCAAGAAAATTCCTCCTCTTGATACTGATGTATCATCTAGATACACTGCACATCTTATCAGACAGTTCATTTCTTGCACTGGCTTAATTATACAGAATACGTGGTATGTGACCGCATGAGGATTCCATTTCACGGAAGCATATGAGAAGAGTTGGTTACAAAATAAAATTCCTCAAGTGTATACAAGAAAAGAGAAATTCTCACAGAATGCACAGGAAAAGTCCAAAGAAATTAAGGTGAGAAAAGAAGAGAGACATAAAGGGCCTGTGCAGGAGGTACAACCTACAGGTAACAGGAGAACTTGAAAAGGAGGACAAAGTAAATGAAGCCGAAACAGTAACAATGGATCTAACTGAAGAAAACTTTTCTGAGTTGAGGATTTGAACTGGGCTCACAAATGGAGAAGGCCACAGGGTATCTTTAAAAATTAATGTGAAGAAAGCAACACCAAGACATAGCCTCATGACTTTTTAAAAATTTCAAGGACAAAGAAAGAACTTTGCAAGGGTCTAGACAGAAAGCAGGTTATCTCTAATGGGGCAAGTATCAGACCAACCTCAGATTTTTCTCTTAAAATCTAAGTACCGGAAAACAGTGAAACAGCATTTACAGAATTTTACGGGAAAATAATTTCGAACTAAGAATTATTTACCCTGCCAAATTAGTATTTATATATCAAAGTGACTGGAAGACATTCTCAGATACCAATGGCTTAAGAAAGTGTATTGACCAAGAACCTTCTCTGAAAATTTTGCTCAGTGTTTTACTATAGCCAACAGAAAAACTGAAAAGATTATTAGGAAGGTAATTTCATGGAAGATTTGATGTTCAAATCTAGTTAAGAACATAAATTCTAAAATTGTTACATATAGGACAATACACCTAAATGGTAAATAGATTTGTAAGCTAACTGTAAATTTTTCAGTTTATGTAGATTTAAATTGTCAAAGTGCATGTAATATATTCAGTGTCTTGGGAATAGATGCTATTTTATTTATGCAATGTAATATTATAAAGATAGGTATTATTAAGCCAAATATATGTTAAATAAAAGTGCGTTGGGCAGGACAAGTACAGAAGAGACACTGTATCAATCTGACAAAACTGGAAAATAGTACAGTTTTAATTCCTATAAGAAAAAGCTAACAATTTCATAATGTTACTAGTGATAATGTAAGGGGAAAATTGTCAAAGCATGGGTTGGAGAGGGGCGGATGTGTTTGAAATACTGTTTGGGAAAACCAGTAATTACTGCATCAGATGGTACTTCATATAAGTTAAATTGTCACTGAGCTCTGGACAATATAGATTATGTGCATATCAAATTTCTGGAATGGAGAACAAGTGAAAACCCAAGAAAAAGTAGCAGAACAATACCAAAGAAGTGTTGACATTAGTATAAAAGGTGTTACAGAGATAGAGGTGAATTATAATAATAAATTGGTTAAATCCCAATTAATAAGACCCAGATAGAGTGAAAATTCAATCTCGGTTTAAAGATACTTACATTTGTATAGAACAAAGCTTAAAGAGGTTTAAAGGTAAAAGAAATTCTTGAGATCATAGAAATGGAGAGTAACATTTTTATTAGGCACAGATAAGGGTGTTACAAGGAGTTTCCTATTTAAGAGATTATGTGGCACTCATGTGATACTCTTGTTGCATACCTTGATGTGGTTTGCAGTTTTATTGTTGTAAACTGATATAAATACATACATTTAAAATATTTAAAATTAGCTATTTTATATACTTAAAATTCATTGAGTAATCTTTCAATTGAGGAGAACATATGTAACCAAAAGTATTTTAAAATTATATCACTTCTATATGCTCAATGAAAGGTATTAGACAGATAAAACCACACACGGAGTTTCAACCATAAGGTCATCACAAAATTTAAGCAGTTGCAATACTTTTACCAATGGGAAACAGAGGTTACCTTTTAAATTGGTGTCTAAAATTCATTAAATTTTCAGAGAGCCTAATAATACTTGCAAACTCAGTGATAAAGTTAATAGTAAAATATAGAAAACCAAAGAAACAAGACCAGTGGTGAGTTAGCACTGAAGGACTGACAGTTCAGATCACTGCCTAGGAAGAGATTTAGCCCCTTTCACCAGTGGAGATGCTGGCTGAGGGTGAGGGGCACATGCAGCGGGCACTGGAAGCGAGGCCTTATACGTTCGGACGAGGGACATGTGCCCAGGTGCACAAATGAAAACTAAAGAAGATTCAAGTCCTTCTTTGCTTTTGTATGAATTTAATTATATCTATTCACCATTTTTCTTGTCTAGCCATGCTTTTCATTTGAGTACAAGATGAGACTCATGTTAAACTACATAATTCAAAGAGAAAGAAGGGGAAATCATGTATGTATGGATATACAGGGTAGCTAACAGTTTTACTACTGTCTTCTATTGCTTTACTGAAAGGAACAGCTATGGATTACTGGCTTGATCATTATTGTATGTCTCTATTTGTTTTCCTAAGAAACCACTTTGAAGATATCAGTAGTAATACAACAACCATTGTTAATTTCCTACCACTTTGTAACTCTGTATTGTTTGTATGTTCTTACACTGCTTTGTAAACGGATGTCTGTTTGTTAATATGTTTTCTTCATTTTTAAAATTTAAAAGAAAACCTACACAATTCAGTTTGTTAGTTATAGCATATCAAAGAAAGAGATGAAAAAGAAATAAAACATCATCACCCAGAGTTGGAAAAGCAATTCGTGGGACCCCTTTCCACTTGAATAAAACCATAAGCCTATCGTTTAGACAAGTCTTGCAAAGAATTTTTAGCTACTGGGACAATCAGAAGTGACTGGAACCACATGGGGAAACCTAAGTGAAGGACATGACGGTCAAAGGAGCCGTTTGTGTGACATAACACAGTTCAGGTTTACCTCCTCCAGGCTGAGGAGAGTATTATCATGTGGAGGGCAGAGTGCGGGGCCTGGAGAGCTGTGGGCATGGAGCCACCCCCAGAGAGCAGGGTGGACTTCAGTAATGGAGCCTGGCTTCCTGGACAGCCCTGCAGGAGCAGTGCGCACTAGCCAGGGATGGCCCTGTGTGATCACTGTTCTTTCAAAAGAGGAGTATTTACTGTGGATTTCTGGATTTGTTTAACCCTTTTCTTTTGTCTGTGGAGGAGAAAAGCAATAATTATATTATAGGTCTACAGGTGTCTACTTTCTAGGTTCACCTAGAGACAACATTGAGGTTTTCACAATATGCTGGAATAGGGATTTGGAATTCACTTCACTGTGAAAGGAGGGAGTATACTTTTTGTGTGGAGAAAGACAAGCAAATATTTTTATTAAGACAGCAACTATGGTAGAGTGCATTATTGTCAACAAGGGCTGGAGTGAAGATCAGTTTTTGGTCAAGACATATTAGAAATGATGCTTGCTATTTCAGGGAAAGTTTAGGAAACAGCAAGTGGTCCTTCCCTTGCTTATTTTGTTCTGCCCTGAAAAGACTGTCCTATGCCGTGGCTACTCATACAGTCCCTGGTTGGTCAGCAGCAAAGGTGAAGTGCAGGCAGCCTTCATCATTGCACAATGACTATGATAATTGCACCTATAGTTTAAAATACAACTGAGAATTTTGGTGTTGTTTATTACTTGAACTTACCTAGGAAATTTTAAAAGCACTGAAAATTAGTGACAAAATTAAGTTATTTTACAAGAAATAAAGTTACTATTATACATGATACGTGCTTGGTGGGAAAGTATGTTAATTGCTCATACATTTGGTAAATTCTTCCAGAAGATAAATCTGTACTTTAGGAATTGTGTCGGTGGTGCTCTCTGATGCTCAGGAACACACATGGTCACAATGTCCTTTTGTGGACTGTTGGAAATTAGTGATCTAGGGCCAAAAGAAAAAGAGCTTCACAGGAAATGTAAAAAGGTTATTGTTTAATTTTTATTAGCATATGCCAGAGTGAACAAAGAACAAAAGTATGCAAAGTATTCTAAACAAGAATCATGAATGTGTCATTAAGTCTCGCAGATTGTTAGAGTGCCCCAGATAGATACAGATGTTGCTGATGAACAGATGAGACGAGAACCCAGAAAGATCTTTTCTGCCTGACTGAAAGCTCCAAAGTCACAGAAATACATGAGGTTAGCGAGTCCCAAAGGAAGGAATTCACTGAATCCAGGACTTAGTACACAGCTGGTTGGCTGACACTAAGCACGATGTAATCTTCGCGTCATCGAAAATTATGTAAAATAGACAAGCATTCTGGGAACGAAGCACAGTTTCTTTCCTGCAGGTGTTTTCTGAGTGCCTCCACCTTCAAGCGCACGGCAGCGGAAGTGAGGCACGAGTGGTGGTTCTTCTAGAGGTAGCGGCGACCGTCCGCCATGCGCCACAGGGAAAAACATGGGTTGTAGGATAGAAAACTCGGTACCTGTGCACCTGCATGATTAATCTGTTTTGAAAGAGATAAAATTCCTGGTGATAAGAGGACAAAAAGATATTTCTTGGAGCTGCTGTAGCTTTGTACAAATGGAGAGCAACGGAGAGTGGGTAGTGCCATACAATCCCGGGCAAAATGGGACGCTATGGCTCAGTGTTATCACAGTGGCACAGTGAATCACAAATTGCAATCACTCAACTCTGAGACGATGAAGTGGACAATGGCCCCAATCTTCATGCATCTTTATGCTTAGCTAATGCCAATAAAAGTAGATTATATCTTTCCCTATCTCCGTTATTCCCATTATTCTATCTCTGCAATTACAATGACGATCAGAAACTTCTAGAAACTTTCTTTTGGTAAAGCCATGCACGTGAATGTGGTTGTTTGAATTGAACCCCTGTGGAAAATTTCTTACTCTGGCATTCTAGTGAAAGACACAATAGGAGAAAAGACTCCAGAACAATGTCTGACATACAATGTGCATAGAGAAATGTCCTCTGAATTTAACAGCTCTTACATTTTAATGAAAATCCTGTACCTTTCTATTGTAGACAGCCTTAATCATTCCAGTGCTAAAATCTAGAATAATACTGGAATACTTCTGAAATCCGTCCTTCCTTTTAACAAGTGTTACAAATGCCTTGGTGAAGATTAAACCACTGTTTTTCACAGCTACCACAGAGATTCATCTACTGACTTCCAGATTGGTGTGAAGTTGGAGAATGAAATATAGAAATACAGTAAGGAAAAAAGGTACAAATTCTGCTGATCACACTGATGTGTCGGAGATTTTCTTGGGTGAATGCACCTGTGATTTTTTTCAAAACTTTGTATACTTCCCAGAATCTTGGAAAAAAGTGGATTTGGAAGATTTGTCTTCATTTTTATTGTTTTTATTGAAAACATATTATAGAGGTCCTTCCTCTTATATTTTGAGTTGTAATTTTCCTGTTGATAATTTTGTTCTAACTTTTCAGTTTCTTGTGATAGTTCCTTCAGGATTGTATTGGCCAAGAGTTTTCACCATCACCAGTGAGACAAATAAGGTTATTTGCTTACTTTTTTGCAACCACAATGAGAACTTTACAGGCCATCTTTATCCAACTGTAAATGGGGATCTTGCATGATAAATTTAGTCTACTAAGCATTAATTCATAAAAAAACAACAAAATCTTAAAAATGGTATCGCTTTTTCAAAGGTCAGAAAACCTCAATACTGCTGTGTCTTTGCCCCTTTTCTGTTGCTATCATAAATAGCCTAAGAGTGAGTAATTTATAAGTAAAAATGTGTATTTTGAAAGCCTATGATGCTCAGGCTGATGGCTGGCAGCAGCGGAGCAAGTGATAATCATAGAAGCCACCAAGCAGAAGAGGCTCCCTTCCCAGAGAATGGTCTCCCGTGAGAACAGCATTTAATCGCTTCATCATTTCTTAAAGGTCCCAGCATCCTTTGGTAGCACTACATTGATAATTAGGTCTCAGTATGACTTTCAGAAAGAAGACGAAGCATACACAAACCATCACAGTAAGTAAACTTACTCACTTCGTATAACTGCCTGGAAGCATATTTTCTCTTTATTATATTGTGTAATTTATATAATATATTCTTTTAACTTACTTTCTTTTTCTCTTTTGTTGGTACTGGAAATCAAACTCAGGACCCTGCATTTGCCAGGCAGGTGCTGTTCCACCGAGCTATATGCCCAGCCCTCCTTCAACTTTCAGTATCAAAATAATGTATTCATTCAGAGAAATGTTTGGATTATTCACAAAAATGTGGACTAATGTACTATGTCCAACAGATTAAATATTTGGTACACTGCATAAAAAGCTCCTTTAGATATTACTTTAGAAACACTTTTTACTGTTTGATTCAGATTGTTATTCAGCAAAACACACACAGAGAAGAGGCTTTTGTATAGAAGTGACAAATTGGCTTGGACTGCATGATTTATAGTCCCTACTTTATTCATTTGCCACATTATTAGTTTTTGCAATGTCATACACTTTCATTTTGGAATATGGGCTAAGTCTAGAATGGGTCTCCATGCTGGGGATATAGCTCAGTGGAATAAGCGCTTGCCTAGCAAGCGCAGGGTCCTGAGTTCAATCCCCAGTACCGTACCGAATAGAATGGGTCTCCAGACCTGACCTAGAGTGCAACAGAAAAATTGATTATAATAATGTATAATACTATGTTAGGGCCCATGTGTTTGAGATAAGGGCATTTAGGGAAGAAATTTGAGAAGCAGTAATGTGAGTGCTAGAGTAGATTTTGTGTCCCTTCTCCATTCAGCTATGACGGTGGGGAAATCACTCCTTGAGTCATAATTTCATAGTCATTGCTTGTTTTTATTCATTGTAATAACCAGTAAGATAGAAAGAACAAGTTTCTTTCTTAAAAGCAATTAAATCCCAGCTACAAAAATTACAAATGAGACCACACTGGTAGACAGGCTGCTGGGGAAAACCTATGATAAGATTTTTGTCTTCTTTGAGACAGGGTCTTGCTCTGCAGTTCAGGCTGTCCTTGAGCTCACTTTGTAGCCCAAGTTTGCCTTGAACTCACAACGATCCTCCTGCCTCAGCTTCCCGAGTGCTGGGATTACAGGTATGTGCCACCATGCTTGGCCACATTTTGTAACACAAGAGATTAGTAATTTTTTCTACAGTTTAATAATTTAATATGATTTCTCTGCAGTGTTTCAAACTCAAGCAATAATGCACTCAATTCAAGTACTCTGAGGACTAACGAGAGAGTAACAGCTTTCTATCAATAATATGTTGGAAATATTTCTATCCACAGCCAAAAGTTCTTGCTGTAAAAGAAATAAAAAGCAGGATTTTAATGTATGCTATTTCTATGGTATCTTTTGACTCCCTTCTTTTTTCATTACAAATTATAAAATATCCCTTCGCTGAGGCAAACATATTACTATGATGCTGCTTGGGTTAATATTCAATTATATTTCTTTAAACTTAAGAAAATGAGAAATGTTCTGCCTTTATCAAAGAATTGTAATTTACATGAGAATTGTAATTTACACATTTATATAAATGAAACAAGTTGAAACTTGTAATATTATGGTACAGAATGAAAGGTAAAAGAAAGTACTCATGTAAACAGCAACTCAAAAAGCTAAATTAACAGCTATTAACCTTTGCTATGAAAACTTCTGTGTATTCTTTTTGGTATAATAGTTTCTTTAGACACAAACTTCATCTTATATTTGTAGCCACTCTAAAATCTTAAAACAATATTTCTTGGAATGCTTCTTTTCTATCATATGTTTTGTTTCCACTTTAAGGCCTGAAAGCTTTAATTCCCATCCCTTAGAATCCCAGGGGCTAAATTAAAGGCACCTAGGTCAAGGTAGAGATAATCCTTCCTGCCACTGGGGAGACATCAAAGGAGAGGAGCACTGTTTTATTCCCTGTGATTTTCTTTAGCTCTGAAGGCCAGCAAGAATCATAAGTTTAGTTCTTAAAACTAAGAAAATACAGAAAAATTTTTGTTAATTGTCTTGAAGTGATCCTTGAAAAGGAAGATTTTGTAAAGTGTCTTAAAAATGTCTACACACAAAAAACAACTCTTAAGTGACACAGTGCTTTAATTTTGCGGAATGGCCTGAAATTACAAGAACATACTCTTAGTAGACAGGACCTAGGACTAGCATCATTCTGCTTTTAGTAGCTGTCAACAGAACATTGTGCAAGGGAGGAACACTGCCTAACCTCAGGGAACCCGCAAATGAAGGGCCGGGTGAAGACAAATACAATTAACTCCAATTTTAGGGTCTGGTTTTCCCCTGGAGGAGCGTGCTGTCATAAGCAGTGGGGAGCACACACGGAGAGTTCTGAGTGTCCCAGCCTGTTCTCCGCTGCTGCAACCCCGATGTTCTCATTGTTGTTACCGATAAGCAGTTGAGGTTATTAATAAAACGAGAAAGAGTCTTCCCTTTGCAGTTAGAGTAGTTACCACCTACGCTCCTAATGTTTCCAGTCCCTCTGTCTGACTCAAGCCAAACACAAAACTAACATGACTGAGGTGTACAAGATTTCAAAAGATGGCGGCGTAGATCTAATGACACAGGTATTAGTGGATGTTGTAAAGACATGAATTGCAATCAGCACTGACTCACACAGGACCATTTTTTCCTTTGCACTGCTATGTGCATTGTCTTCATATTATTTTACTCCATTTTGCATACAAATGTTACTGAATAGTGTTCTTCTCTGGTGAAAGCTCTTCATCAGATTGAATGCAACTTCTAATCGCACCTAGAAAAGGCACATATCAGGTAGACCTTCTGTCATGTAAGCTAGTTTTCTCCCCCCCTGCTAAGATAATCTTGTGGTCTACTAATGGTGATATTCAGAAGACTCCACAGGTGATACGAATCTGCACTGAAAACTCAAAAAGTATATGGCAAATCAACCTTTTTTTTTTTTTTTGGCGGTACTGGGGATCGAACTCAGGACCCTGCGCTTGCTAGGCAAGCACTTATTCCACTGAGCTATATCCCCAGCCCCTATATGGCAAATCAGACATGTGCAATTTAATGTTTTTTTAACTCAGTTCTCTCTTTGGTAAAATTGGAATAATAGTTCTACTGACCTCATGAGGTATAGGAGAATGGAATATGTGACGAATGTATGAAAAACACACAGATCCCTTCCAGGCATCTGTGCTTAATAAATACCAGTCAGGGCAGTTACTACACTGCATAGAACATTCGTACCATCATGACTTGTCCCAACAGCAGTGTCATCCTTCTCACCGATACCGCTCAAGCATAGTGTAAGAAGGGATTTCTATAGTCTTTGTGAGCATTTGCAGTAATGATCCTGGAGTTCTCACTGTAAGATCAGAAAACAATTCTTTTTAAAGCTTAACATTACGTTATCTTGCTGTTCAAATGTCCTCAGTCAATGTTGCCAATTCTATCTCTATAGTTACACTATGTTGTTCTTATCTCTGGTCCTTTCCCTCAAGTGAAAATTTCTGACACATATTAAAATGTATTCCCTGGGGAGATAGCTCAGCAGCATGGTGCCTGCCTGGGAAGGGCAGGGTACTGAGTCTGATTTCTGGTACTAAATAAATAAATAAATAAATTACCTTCTCCCAAATATTTCTTGTAAGGCTTCATTTATTATTTCATAAACTTTCAAATGATTTCCTAGAAATATATACCTACCATCACTCATATATACATAATAAAGGAATTTTCATGTTGCCAGATGTATGATATTTCTTTATTGAGATGTCCTTTTTAGTTATTATGAGGGTTGTCATTCTCACATTTTCAAGACTGAATGTCCTGAAATTATGTTACTTTCAGTAGGAAACAGTATAAGTTTGATGATATTGTTTTATTGTTTGTATTCATAGCAATGATCATCTCTACCTACTCCCTCAGAAAAGAAGCAGAAAGTTTTATTAAACTGTTCATGTCAATGATTGTCTAAGCTATGCAAAAAATCTATATTCAAATATTTAAAATAATTTCACAGCAGCTTAAAAATTTGACACACATAGATTTGAAAACAACAAAATTTTCAAATATTTAATTGGAAACACTACACAGTAAAAATGCATTTACTAGTTGCAGGGTATAAAGATAGGAAAATCCTAAGAACAAGTTAACAAACATAGGCTGGGCTCAAGTAGTTTATGACTTGTTTGCTGGGGCACTGTGGAAGGGACCAGAACCCAGCTGTGATGTGGTAGTCCAGAATCCAGCTTGATGTAGTGGACCGGAACCCAGCTGTGATGTAGTGGACCAGAACCCAGCTGTGATGTACTGGACCGGAACCCCGCTGTGATGTACTGGACCGGAACCCCGCTGTGATGTACTGGACCGGAACCCAGCTGTGATGTACTGGACCGGAACCCAGCTGTGATGTACTGGACCGGAACCCAGCTGTGATGTAGTGGACCGGAACCCAGCTGTGATGTACTGGACCGGAACCCAGCTGTGATGTACTGGACCGGAACCCAGCTGTGAAGTCCTCGCCAGCTCTAAGTTTGCACCCAGCCATCACTGCCAGTCCTGCTATGAACTTCCATGGTTAACTGCTATGTACTTGTCACTTGTCACAGGAGAATCGAACAGAGTGTAGGTGCACTTTTACAAATTTCTCAACTAAAGCAGGAGAAAATGTACTCCTCTAAGCAGAGATCAATAATCTTCCCCCAAGAATAGTGTTTCCCCCTAACGGGAATGTCATTGTTAAAAATGGGCAAAGGCAGCCCTTGTCGAATGCTTGACAGAGTGTAAACCTTTTCTTCACATACGCTGCCACAGTTTATGCACTGAGAGACATTAAACATTAAAATGTGCGCATCTCAATTAAAAATTGGGCAGGGCACTGAAAAGCAAAAGGTAAGATGAGAAGATCTTTCTTAAAGTTATTTTATTAGTATTAAGGAAAAAGAGGAATTTTCAGATAATTAAGGAAGATGTCTAGCTTTCTGATACTGACATGCATATCAAATATTTTATGGAAAATAGTTCATATAGAAATTGCTAATAACATTCAAACAGCAGCAATGGCTTCTGAGCAAGCTGATCATATTTTGTTAACATTGTTACTGTGATACTTATCTCACTACTGAAAGAACTTTTGAACAGGAAGCGTGGGCATGTTTGGTGATGTCTGTTTCTTTAATTTTTATGGTACTATCACAACTTTTCTTATGGGTGTTTCATTATAGGAAAGCACCATAAACATTTGGTCTTGTGCATTTTAATAATAAATTTATAAATTAATAAACGGACTAATAGAACAAATATTTTAAAGATTGAAAGCTAGTTTCTTTGAGCTTTATAGTTTTCTCAAATGACTGTTTCAAAAATGTGGGCAACCTTCCTAAATTCTCCATTTTCTTAACTATCTTCCCTTAACAAATACTGTGAGTCATTAAGAAAAGTTAAATAAGGATTTACATCTTGTTTCCCTAACATGTTTCGGACATTACATCATTGTCTGTGTAACTAAGGGAGAGATGAAAACAGGTATTTAGCAAAATAGATTGGTTTAAAATTCGGCTGTAAAATCAAAAATGTTTCCAAGGTTTTGAGACATTGACCTGAATTTTTTTCTTTAATTTCTAAAGCCTGAAAATATTAATCATATCCTCAAACTTAAATTTATATACTATATATACTTTGATATATCAGTAAGCTATAAAGTTCTTTGATTGAGTAGAAATGGCTTGTGGAAGTATCTCCATATGTACTTCTGGTGAATAAAAATTCATCTTTCTAAGATTAATTAAACTTGACTAAATATTTTCCTAGGTGAAAAATAATGCCAAATTTTTTACCTGTATTATATTATTTTGAATCATCTCTTTGTAATAGAATTTTCATATCAGAAAAGAGCATTTCCCTCCTAAAACAATTATGTAAAGAAAACATAATGACAATATGAGAAAAGGTATATCCTGAGGAATAAATGAAAGGTATATAGGATCTAAATTTGTGAGAATATCTGATTTCTACAGTTCCACGTTTTTATGTTTTAATCAACTGGGGGAATCATAAGTTTGGGGAGACAGTGGCATAGTTTTTGTATGGCTAAGCAAACAACTGTTTACAATTCTGAATAGAGGCTACTGAAAGAAAGGTAGGATGAAATTATAAAAAATTAAGTGTTTACTTCATATATTCCTATGATTTAAACTTTCATTTTGAAAATATAACAGGTTGTAGGGACAAGAACAAGAATTATGCAAGGCCTGGCACCAGGCATTATTAGGTAATCCAAACTGGGTAGCATCAAGTTAAATAAGCAAAACCAAATATTTACTGTTCCGCATGCAGGTAATTTTGACACACTTCTTAAGATTATAGAGTGTTAACAGCAAACATTAACTCTCTTCCTACGTTTACCCTTTGAGACTTTACAGTACGTCTTGGATGAGTTTCTTGGAATAATTTTGCTCAAGTATTTTTCCTTGCTGTGATTTTCAAAGACTTCTAAAAGTTAGAGTTTCAAGCAAAGCAATATTTGAGGGAATACTGGATCGGTAAACCACCCCTTTCCTATGTCTTGAATTTGAACATGGACGTCCATGAGAAGGCTTGACTGCACCCAAGAGTCATACTTTGTTTATGCTGTGTTTGAGCCTCCACATGTCAACCCCTCATGTTCATTTTCCTGTTGACACTAGTGCAGGTTCAGGAGAATAAGCACCTTCAAAGTAATGAGCTCAAAAAGTAAAGCTGAACTACAAGAACAACTTAATGCCCTGAACTTGCAATTCTCAAGCAAGTTGAGGATACAGGCAACCTGCAAAACTATTTGCTAATTTCACTAGGATCTTGTGAAAAACACATATGAGAAGCCAAAGACAATCTGCCAGAAAACATCAGCACTTACTTTATAAAGTTGTTTTTCTACTGCTGTAATGATGGAAATTAAGATGTCTTTGTGTGTGCATTTGGCATGATGCATTCTGTAAAGTACAATGTTTCCCCTAAAATTACTCTCAGTTCTCAAGAAAATTTGCCCATATACTTATGCACTTTTAAAAAGCAAAGATAGTGTGGAATAAATTGACTCTATTAACAAAAGAAAAGTTTCCCAAAACTGAAAAGATCCTTGTCTTATACTATCACCTTTCAAACAGAGAGGCTCATTTCATCACCTTGTCTGATACACCAACACAAGTGGCCTGATCAAAGCTTCAGAAACTTCAGTGGTCCACTAAATTGAGCTATGGATTAAACATAAAATTTTAAATTTTTATTTGCAGTAAGAGCATAAATTTCCTGGGAGTTCAATATCATGATACAAACAATATTTTTGCTGAATTAAGAAAGCCAGATACGGAAAGACAGTACCACATACCCTTTCTCATATGTGGAAGCTTCAAACAAGGGTTTCAGACAAGATTCCTAAAGTGATTCTGGTAGAACAAGAAGGAGAGACCAATGAGGTTGGACAATAGGTACCAAAATACAGCTAGAGAGGAGGAAGTAGTTTTAGTGTTCCACAGTGCAGTAGGTGAGTAGTTTATAGCAACCTGTTAGTACATAGATGAAGTGGTCAAAATAGAGTAAATAGTTAAATTAAAAAAATTTTTAAAGTAAGACACATATTACCATCAATTTCCCTCAAAGTACTCCCCTCAGATTGCACACACTCATCCTATAATTCTTGCTCCTTCTGAAACAGCTGAGGAAATCTCTTGTCACGTTATGAGATATGATCAAATGCACTGTGACCGCTGCCACTGAGTACCATCAAGCAAGAAAGCAGGCTCCTCAGAACATGCTGTCACGTGCTCATCCACCTCATTTGCTGGAAACATGCAACTCCTGTCCGTTCCTCAAAGTCAAAATAACCGTGAAAGGTAAATATTTTAATTCATTTTGGACATCCAGGCAGCTACAAAAGCACAACTAAAGACACTCATGAAGGGGGACTTCCAGAACTTCTTGAGGGCATGGCAAGAATGATCAGAGGAGTGTGTTTTGAGTGAGGGATAATGTTTTGAAGCGATGAATGCCACTGCTTTTTAAGGTAGTATGTTTTTAAAATTTTAAACATTCATTATAATTTTCAATCACAGCTGGTACTATATGAAAACCACATAAAGTGAATTATCACCCTTTACCCCATAAATATGTACAATTTTTAAT
This sequence comes from Dinomys branickii, assembly GCA_004027595.1. Taxonomy (NCBI): domain Eukaryota; kingdom Metazoa; phylum Chordata; class Mammalia; order Rodentia; family Dinomyidae; genus Dinomys; species Dinomys branickii. Next base: position 94,989 of record PVLD010001964.1, read on the forward strand.
TATCAGAAATAGTAAAAAATTAAAAATAATTTCAAGTGTTAAAACACCCATTCATCTCAGATCCCCATTTTTTGGATTGTATCTTTAAATTTTCAGGGGTCTGATTTTCTTCAATTCTAGATATTAGTCCTTTGTCTGGGGGACAAAGGGCTAAATATTTTTCCCACTTGATGCATTGTCTTTTCACTCTGTTGGTTGTTTCTTTTTCTGTGCAAAACCTTTATATAGGATGAGATCCCAATTGTTGATTTTTTGGGTAGGATTTGTGACACCAGGATTTTGTTTATGAAATCTTTGCTATGTCTTCAAGATTTCTGCCTATTCTCTCTTCCAGAAGATTTAGTGTTTCTTTTTAAATATTTAGATCTCTGATCCAATTTGATTTAAGTTTAGTGCATGGTGAGAGTTATAGGTCTAGCTTTAGTCTTTGGCATGTGGAAAGCCAGTTTTTCCAGCACTGTTTATTAAAGAGGCTTCTTCCTTCCCATGAGTGCTTTTGGGTCCGTCCATCTTTCAAAGATAAGGTGACTGTGTCTGAAGTTATTTCTGCCTCTTCTGTTCTGTTCCATTGATCCTCAGGTCTACTTTTTTCTTGCCATTATCATGTGGTTTTTACCATAATAGTTCCGTAGTGTAATTTGAAGTCAGAGATTTTGATGTCCCCTGCCTTGCCTTTGTTGCCTAGAACTGTTTTTGCTATTCTAGATCTCTTCTGGTTCCAAATGAGTTTTAATAGTGTTTTCTCTAGTTATGTGAGATATGCTAATGTTATTTTGATGGAAATGCATTAAATCTGTACAACAATTTTGTGAGTATGGCCATTTTCACTATGTTGGTTTTTCCTACCCATAAGCGAGGGGTAGCTTTCCATTTTCTGATATCCTCTTTTATCTCCTTTATCAGAGTACTGTAATTTTCAATGTATAGATCATTTACTTTAGTTGTTTGACTCTGAAGTATTTCATTTTTTTAGATGCTATTGTGAAAGCTGTGGTTTTCCTAATTTCTCTCTCAGTGAGTTTGTTGTTTGTGTATAGGAGCACTATTGATTTTTGAATGTTGACTTTGTATCCAGCTATGCTACTGAATTTGGTTATTAAATCTAGAAGTCTTCTTGTGGAGTTTTGGAGTCTTCTATTTAGAGTATCATGTCATCTTCAGACAATGTTAATTTAACTTCTGCTTTTCCTACCCTTATTCCTTTTATTTGTTTTCTTATCTAATTGCTCTGGCTCATGTTTCCAGAACCATATGGAATAACAGTGGTAACAGTGGATATCTTTGTCTTGTTCCTTATTTTTGAGTAAAAGCTTCCAGTTTTAGACAGAACTCTTAGTGTAATGTTCGCTGTTGGTTTGTCATAGATACCTTTTATCAGATTAAGATAAAGGCCATCAGTTCCCATTTTATGTACAGTTTTTATCATCAATAATTTTGGACTTTGTGAAATGATTTTTCTGTGTCTACTGAGGTGATCTTATGATTTTTGTCTTTGACTCTGTTGATATGGATATTTTGAATCATCCTTGAATACAAACAGCCAATAAATATATTAAAAATATTCAGTGTCACCAGTCATTCAAGAGAAGAAAATGAAAATACCACTGAGATTCCATCTCACTCTAAAGAGAATAGAGAATTCAACCAGCAAAAAATGGTAGTAGGGCTGTTGGGGAGAAAGAACACTTCCCCACTGTTGGTGGGAATGTAGACCGGTACAATCAGTATAGAAATCAGTGTGGATATTCTTCAAAAAACTAGGATTAGAGGTCCCATTTGACCATGGTATTCCCCTTGGATAGCTTCCTAGAAGAATTAAAAACAGCATGCCTCAGATGTATGTGCATGCATGTTTATAGTGGCACAGTTTCTAACAATTAACTCTTGGAAACAGCCCAATTGCCCATGAATTGAGCAATATGGATAGAAAGATGTGTTCTTTTTTATGCAATGCTGTACTATTCAGCTATAAAGAAGGATAAACTTGAGACATTTCTAGGTAAAGGGATGCACCTTGGGAACACACTCTTAAGTGAAATAAATCAGGTACACATGTGTAAATATTGCACTGTCTCCCTGGTGTGAGAAACTGAAAGGGTAAATAAGGACCAATATATGCAACAGATAGCATGAAATAGGAATAAATTGTTGAAAAGCAAAGAGGAACTAAGGAGTGGGAAGGAGAAAAGGAAGGAAAGGAAGAGACAGAAAATGATAAAAAGGGTAAAATGGAAACAAAGCTTCCTAAAAAAGGAAGGGGAAGGGGATTCAAGGAAGGAGAGAAGATTGGGGAAAAAAGAAGAATCAAGATATGTCATATACAAGTACAAATTCCCTATGATGATATGACCAGTCTGTATATATAAATTGTACCAATAAACTTAATAAAATATAAAGAAAAATAAAAAAAGAAAATTAACAAAAAAACCCAATAATGTTAATTTACATATAACAATGTAAGATGAGGACACCAAGAAAAAAGGGCAAAATAAAGTTCAATCCTATTGTAACTAGACATCACTTACTTCTCAACCTTTTAGCTAAGATCAAATGTGATTGTAATTAGACAAAACAGATGTCAATCTGGAAATTAAGCTAAAAATAAACCACAACTATGTTAGGATGATTTTTAAAGTTGTCATTCATATTACAAATATTTGTACATTAGCTTCACTGTCCTCTGTTTAAAAAATTACTTTGAAATTCAACCATTTGTCAACTTCTCAACAACCTACTGCCAATATTACTAAGGAAAATAATGTCACTTCAGGTAACATTTTTACCAAACTAAAACAAAAGAAAACAAAACTGGCTGTTATGGCTTTTGTCTAGATGTTCTCCTAAACCCATGCACTCACAGGTGGAACTTTCCAGAGGTCGCTGGATTTCAGGTGTGTGTATCTGGGGCTAGTCAGTTCCCTGAGCTGCCTAGAGAGGGATAAAGAAAGACAGTCATACTTTCAAAGTACACAAGAGGTGGGGTGGGGCTGGGAGGTCAATGCTCCAGGATGGGCAGAGACAAAAGCACTTCAGTCCAGCCACCAGTTATTGGGTGTACACATTAATCAGATGGCTTATCGGATGACTCTGAGTGTGGTGGCGATCTTATGCTGAGAAGGTATTATGCTTCTGATGACCTAGAGGGGTGACCTTATACTGATGAGGATCTTTATGTTGATGAGGATGGTGGGGAGAGTTGGCAGGTTAGAAAAGAGTTTGTTCTTTCCCCAAGGTGAAACTCCATTTTTATTACTACTGGGTTCTCAAGGAACTAGGGTGTCTTCAGCTGATGTGATCTTGGCTGAGGCACTACAGCACCACAGGACCACTGAGGCCTCAACGGTCACCCAAGGCACATGGAATTATGTTCCAACATGCAATAGTCAACCTGCATGGCAAGATATTGGGCCTCAGAGAAGCCATAATCACAATTTAATTATGAAATCATTTTCCCCAAAAATGTGGAGAATGGTCTTAGACATGTGTGAATGTGGATGAATGATGGAATCACGGGTATGGATAATACATGCCCCACTCTGGGTGTGGGTGGCACCAGTCAGTAGGCTTGTAGCCTGGACAGAAAGTAAAAGGACGGAAAGAGTGCTGCTGCCATCACTTCCTGCCTCCGGCCTCCTGCCTGCCTTACCATGGCCTGTTTCTCCGCTGCAGTGTCGCGCTGCCTTTCAGCAAGCCGATTACAGACTGACACCTCTACTGTGAGCCAAGTAAGCCTTTCCTCCCCTAACTCTGAGCCTCAGCAACAACAAAAATAACTAAGACAATGGCATATAAATAAACTACTTCAAACAAAGTAAAAGCAAGGAAATGCAAGTATGAATAAAAAAATAAAGTAAAACACCATTTACACAATAATGCTTTTAGAATTGACAGAGTTGCACACTTAACTAATAATTTTGTTCATATGAACTGTAGTATTCTTTCCACCTAAATACATAAACTAGCTATTAAAGTGTACAGCATCTTTATATGTTGCCAAAAATAGCAAGTATTTGTTTAAAACTTATATGACAGGCACCATTAATGCCAGCTACCTGTGCCAGGACACTAAGTGCCTCTCCTTTGTCCCTTGTCATCAGTCAGAATTTGCAAGTGATGTTTGCTTATAATTATGAGAAGAAAACTTTCAAAGCTATTAAATTTTATTCCTACAAAATTTAACAAAAAGTTCACTAAATTAAGTTGGGCAATGTTGTGAGTGTAATCATGCAGTGTGAAGAATCTTTGCATGGATTTCCTATTTGTACAGGTTAAGTGCATATTCCACCTGGAGTTGAATATAGTTAAACACTGTTATAATTTTCAATGTCTATAATAGGCAACACATCCAAAATAACCGTAACTGAATAAAATAATTTTATAAAATTAGCCTCATCATTATTGAAAAAATGCACACAAAACAGAGAAAAAATTTAAAGCCTGAAATATTTATATATTTTAATATAAAATGAATAATGAGAATTTATTCATTTTATTATTATTTGTTTCAATCTAATCAGGTACTTCAACATCTGTTGAGTAATGGTATGTAATTTAAAAATACGACATGCAAAAGATTCAGTTGAAAACAATATTTCAAATGAATTATTCATAAAATGCTACCTTGAAGATTATACAGTTTTATCGTTATAAAAAATAAGCTATATTAAAATCAATATAATCTAAAATAAAACCAGTTTCACTGTAGTAAGATAAAAATATATATCCATGTATAGCCACTGTTATATGTATGTATAATTCAGATTATAATATATGTGATAAAAATAATAATTGTGCTTACAGTGTTTTTAAACTAAAGTTCTAAAAGTAATAGCATATTTTCAAATTTCAGTTTAATGTGAAGAAATATATATTTTTTATGTTTGAAAGAGCCTTACCTTTGAACACAGTTTGTGAGAACTCTTGGACAGATCTAGAGTAAAATACAACACGTCATCAATAAATATATGTTTTATAAAATTTATCAATGTAATTGTTTTAATAAAATATTACAATTTTGGCGACAAATCACCTAATCATATTACCCTTAATAATTGTATCCTCTGCCAAAATCTAAATTAATAGTAAATTAAGCAGTAAAATATTGGTGAGGTATTTGTTTATAAAGCGTGATGGTTAAAAACAGTGTTGCACCAACACCGGGGGGAAAAGTTTGTTAGGATGCACAAGGTGGAGGAGAGTTACTATGACAGAGAAAAAATTTAGAATTAGACTGAGCAATGCGGCCACAGCACTAAGTGAACATGTGCAAAGATCAACAAAAAGTACAAAAGAAAGACCAACAGGATGTAAAGCCACATTGACATGGAATGACTGGATTAATGAAAAATCTGTGGAAAGTCCAAAGTAAATTACAAATTGGCATCATAGGTCCAAATCCTTAGGAGGCCACTGGGAAGCAACAATGAGAAATATTTAAAATGCCAAAGAATAACAGCAGAGAAGCAAACTAGAAGTCTCAGACTCTCTGAAGTAGGAGGCGAGGAAAGAGAATACACTGGACTACAGGCCAGAAATTTCAAGGGAAAAGTGACCAGTAGTTTTTCCTAATTTAAAGAAAATTAATTAAGATTAAATTTGTCATGGACAAAAGTTTCAAAATCCCACTCCATACAGATGTATTGAAATATTGTACATAGTATTTTATTAAAGTATTAAGTATTGTAAGTATTGTGTTAAAGATAAAATCTTTTATTATTAAACATAGTAGAAAATCCTTGGCAAAGCCAGCATTCATAGAAAAAAAGATAAAGATTTGCTTCAATTCACTCACGATCCATGAGTGAGAAAGAGAATTGAGGAAAATGTCAAAAGTGTGGAAGAAAAAGAACTTAGTCAAGTTTTTTTTTAATTCCACCAAATTGTCATTTAAAGGCAAAAACAAAATAAAAAGTTCTTTAACTCCTCAGTCTCAGAAACTTAATCAAACAAAGACCTTTTTGGGAAAATAATCTTTTATAAATTTATCCTGCAATAAATTTAAACTCAGAATTGTTCAATACAACTGACCTGTATGTGCCAGTTGTGCTGTTTCCAGCACCATCCTGTTCTAGGTGCATCCAGGGCAATGTCCCAGCACAATACTGTCTTAACTGCATCCAGGAAAATGTCCCAGCACAGTCCTGTCTTAGTGCATCAAGGGCAATGTCCTGTCGTGGTTCAACCCTGAGTGACGCCTTTAATGGAACAGAGTACCTCACATTGACTGGCCAGAGAGTAACACCTAAGTGGAAGCTTAACAAGAAAAAAATAACTCCAAGTTGTGTTGTTTTCTATACAACAAATGACTGCTAAATGTTGCTCATGTAGGACAGAAAAGTTATGAGAGACATATTAAGCATTTCTGATAAGTGAAATAAAAATACTATATTTTGAGATGTGAAGCAAGACTAAGCCACTAGTCAGAGGAGAATTTCACTTCTCCTATTAGAATAACGTGTTTCTAGTATAGCATATAATAGAAAAATTTATTTAAGTGAACAAATAAATGCATAAACACATAGGTTCATAAAAATAAACTATTTTATAGCTTAAAAATCTGCTATTGCTAACAAATGGAATGAAAGAGAAGAGTCAGTCACTAATAATTCAAATATAAATTTCATCTTGCTTAATATAAATATATCATATATACATATATTATATATATATTTTGTATATAAATTCTCTTATACCTAAAATTTCTTTATTGCACATAGATATGCAATATATATGCTATAGGCACAGCAGATTAAGGTAAATATAATACCCATATTTATTAGCTCTACAGAGGAAACCAAAGATAAAATATACATTTATAAAAGCATGAAATGTAAAAATTGATATAAAAACATAGACTACTCCTAGACATTACAATAATTGAAGATAGTAAATGCAATTATTAAGTTTGAATGAATAAATATGAATAACTTTTATTTATAGAAAATATAATAGAGATCTTTGTCTTGTAAATATATTTAAATGCAATAAGCCTTTTGGTCTCTATTAAGTGTGAGATTTGTACTTTTTTCGTGTAAAGTCTGCATCTGTTAATGATAATAACAATGGTACTGGCTGATATGATAAGAATAAGGAAATGAAGAATAAGAACTGAAAATAAATATATTCATTTGCAAATGCTGTACGATTTACAGAACCATAAGCCAATATCTTACAAGTGAATTTATTGAGGTCACCCCTGTTTCCCTTTGCTGCCATAGCTAACACATTTTCATATGGAAATGTTATTTTTAAACATTTATAACTCTTGCAGTCTTCTCACAGAAGTGGCCTGGTGAAGTGTCTTTCGAGTTGGCCTGATTATTTACTAAACATATTCAAGTACACTGAGTATGGGACAAGAGATGAGCTGGTTAATAGTAGTTTTGGTGCAGGCAAGAACCCTAAGAGAAATGAATTCTATAAAACAGTGGCCAAAGTGTGAATATATATGGTATAGTTTAAAATGAGATGAATGTTTGCCTGTGAATTTGGTTTTTATACTTCTAATAATTATGTCAGTGATTACAGAGAACTAGCATATGACATTCTCTAACAATGATCGTGAAACACATCATGAACAAATATGTAGAATAAACCAGAGAAACCTGATAAATATAAGAACTGAGAAGAAATGTTACTTTTCTGACCTACATTATTTCCCTAAATAGCAAGTGCTACCGTGAAATAGCAGAGGTAAACTGCACATTTTCCATCATGAAATGGGTGGGTGTCGGGCTCAGCTGTCTCCACCTTCTTCGTGTGTAGTTTGTCTTCGTGCTAATAATGGGAAATTTTGGTCCAGGGTGGAGACAGAGGAAAGATCTCCAGCATTTTACTGCGCATACACCCACTTTTTTGAAGCATGTTTTTTAGGAGCCAGTGCTGCGGAGCCCTTAAATCTGGGCTAATACCAATTAGGGACGGTACAGTGTTGTGTAAATTAAGTCCATGTACAAAGGATCAAGTCATCTCCTATGATTGCCCCATGTCAGCTCGTAAGTGCAATTCCTGTAGCAAATCAACCCTGGACCTTAAATGTGCAATCTTTAATTGAATTTGCTTTGAGTTTCTAAACAAAAAAGTTTCCTATAGTAAAATTAAACACTCCCTGGGTTATTTTAAAACAGAGTTATCAGAACTATTAGTTTGTTTTGCTACTGAGAGCTTAGTAACCTAGAAATATATAAATAATATTTGCATGTAGGACACCTTCTTCTTCCTCCACGTGCATGTACGTGCTTAGAATAGCAGAGAGAACATGCTCTGCGAAAGGAAAGTTGGTGTGTTCTTCCAGAGAAGCAAAAGTTGCTTTCTCCATTCCTCTGTGAGTTGCTTTGAACATCATTTCCAATACCTGTGCCAATTTAGGGAAGGGTGTGAGCCAAGGCTTCCTGACTTCAAAGCCAGCTTGCATCCCTGAGAACATTTTCTTTCTGGTTTTTTGTTTTTTCATATGCAGGATCAAAATGATGAAAGCTGGCTTGTCCTCTTATGATCCAGAAAAGACTTAGTTATTGGTCAAGAATCACTGACGGCTTTACTGTATATTTGCTTTAATGCTACGTTTTTACTCTCTCACATATACTCACTTGCTCATTCTAGAAGCTTGAATTTATTATCAATTATAGCATTTCCATAGCTCTACTCAGCTGGGGAATTGCAGACCAGAAGCTGTGGTCTGAGGATCAGGGAGCTGGCAAGGACTATTTTGGGCTTGAGTTCAGGGCAAGCTCCAGTCTCAGAAAAGAGTCTAAACCAGAAAACCAAGGCAAAAGTACAGTCATAAAAGTCAAGGAATCATTTTTGAGAAAGGTAAATACTTAGGAACAATCTGTACCTGAGAATTAGGAAGACAAAGATATGGACTAATTCAAATGTATTGCCTGCTGAATGGAATAGTCCTTCACAATTACTGGCCCTCAAGAAATTTCTGTGGGTCCTGAGTTGCCAAATGTCTAATTAATCATTTGGATATGAAACCTACAGTTCCTTTTACTAAGAGACTGAAGCTATGCTACCTTAACCACACTAAGGATCAGCTAGGGCCTCAGACATGTAACCAGAACACAGTCAGAATAAGACAAATACCCCAGGGATTTACGCCACTCTGTATTCCTCCTGTGAAGAATCTCTCATTCAGAGGAGATGCACTCATGTGTCTTGAATTCAGCCAACTAAAAAGAACATCAATTAACTCTACAAGTTTTGAGTTGTATTTTGTCCTTAGACTTAATCTGCAGCTGGATTTTTGTTTATTTCTTTGGTTGGTTTTGGTCTTTTTGAGACAGGGTCTCACTATGCAGTTCAGGCTGGCCTTGAGCTCACTTTGTAGCCCAGGCTGGTCTCGAACTCACAGTGACCCTCTTGCCTCAGTCTCCTGAGTGCTGGGATTACAGGCATGTGCCACCATGCTGCAGCTATTTTCAAACAAAAGCATGGTACACTTCCCAACTCCTGCTAACCTTTCTCCCCTTCCATGTGCTCTCCTCACTACAAACACTGAGACCACTGCCCTTCCCAGAAAGGCAACCTACCCCTCCATGTCTCCTTGGCTGTCCTCCTAACTCCAATTACTTACTTTCTCACTTGCTTCTGTTAGTCCACACCGCAAGCTGCCTTTCCATGACTTGATACTTAATCTACACCTGGCAAGGTTATAAGGCTAAAAAATTAATGCATTTTTCATGATTATATGACTTGATTACAATGTAACTAGCTTTTCCTTGATGATTTATTATTCCCTTGACTACTTAGACAAAACTGCAATGAGGGAACATGGGGTAGGAATTCAGGTTTCATTGTAATGGATTGAATGAGTTTGTTTCTTTTTTAAAGTGTAGTTATGATTTAATATAATACCCCAATTTGTTTTGGCCACATATAAATAAAGGTTAAATATGCAAAAGCAATTAATGAATTATGCCCTGAACTTTTATTCCTTCCATGTACTTGCAAACCAGTGGTCTGAAAACTAACCTGGAAACAGCAAACTAAATTTGAAAGGAAAGGAAAACTATTCCTTATTTCTATTGTTCCTTTATTATGAGGAGCTGTATGCTCGAAGGATGGTTAGCAACATCCTTGGTCTTGCCCACCAGCTTCCAACAATACCATCAATTTATGATTTAAAAAAATGTCTCCAGATTTTGGCAAAGTTACTAGAGGAGCGAAGTTGTTCCCAGGTGAAAGTCACTGCTGAGTGTGAAAACTGAGGTCTGAGATCTTGGCTCAGGCAAATGGTTTGCAACTAAGACTGCACATTAGATCCCTGAGGTCCTTCAAAACAAAACTGGTCCTGTGCGAGCGTTTGGGCATGAATATTAAGTGTTTAATAAATGCTCTGTGACTCACACAATGCTTAGCTGGGTTGACAAAGTACTGGTACTCATGAAATGGAACTTCCTACTCATTCAGAGAGTTATTTCTTTGCCTGAGAACACTGATGTCTTGGAGCATGATAGTCACAATCCACGTCCCATTCTCACACATTTATGCATTGAGTGCCTTATATCAGCACAGTGCAATCACTGAATTACATAAGTCTGCAAACATTAGATGTTAGTGTATTTGGCATTACAAGGATATCCTGAATTGAGGGTAGTGAAGTTCTACATTAAATAGGTTTGTCTTCATGGAATGAATCTTTCTTCTCTGTTTGTTCAAGGCCTCTCTCAGTCTGCATGGGAAGCAGGCATTAAACCAGCTCTCCAACACTTGTTTAAAGGGACAGATGGCCCAGTGGAAAATACAATTAAATGTAACAAAATAGACAAGTTATTTCTTCTCAACCTGGTCTTTGCTGTAAAGTGCTTCAACAAAATTTTCTTGATAGTTGCACAAACCACTGCTTAAAAAACAATTGTCTAGCAGAGAGGAGCACACTTGTAGTCTGAGCTGCTGGCGAGGCTGAGATAGAAGGATCTCTTGAACCTAACTGGGAGTTCAAGGCCAGCCTGGGCCAAATCCTGAGACCACAGCTTGAAAAATGAAGGAAGGAAGAGAAAAGGAAGGAATGGGGCTAGAAGAAGGCAGGGAAGGAAGAACAAAAACAGACAAACAAATTTCCAAACTCAGTTACTTCTATCTAGACATTTGAAATCAATGTGGTCTGTGAATTCAATCAGTTCACTTCTGTAATGCATTTAATGCATTGCACTGACTTAAAATTTTGCCTTTATTCTATGTATTAACAAATACCCCTAATGTGGGGACTTATCTCTGTTAGTCATTTTGTTTCCTAATAGTGTTTTAGCTTCTACTCTAAATTTTTCCCGGAGGTTTTGGTTGTTCTTGTTGCTACTACCATTGCTTTGCATTGAGATCCTCATTTAAAATTCACAAATAACAAAAAGCTACAATGATTATGTAGCTTTTACACCGCAAGAGAAAATGCCCTCTCCCCCAGCCAGTACACTTCAGGTTCCTGGTTGCCCAGGTAATACTTCCTATTCCAGTTCCAGTTGCTCTTATCTCTTAGAAATAGCTGGTCACTGTGATGCACAATGTATAAACCAATCTCCAACTGCCAAGCCATTCTGCCTCTATCCTTCCTAGCCACCACAGACTAGAATCTGATATTCTGGGGATGATCCCAATGGGTGCTCATTGGTGTAAAATGAATCTGCCTCCACATCCTGGGTGTCTTTCCATGTTTTTACTTGCCTTGCCATATAACACTGAGTTAAAGAAAGGTCATTTCAAAAATAGGGCAATGTTTAAGCATAATTTTAAATTTTTGGAAATACCAATGATTTATTTAGTGAAGATTCACGAAAACTTCATTAAGTGCAATAAATTCTCAGGATAATTTAATGAAAATAAGTGTAGTTTGAAGAAAAATATTCACATAAAAATGTTTAGCATTTGCTTTACATAAAATTATAATGTAAAAACTATGAATGAGTTACATAAAATGTATAACTTAAAAATGGTGATCAGTGTTCTGAGCAACACTTCGAACAGGAGCGTCCAGTGCTTCTAACCATTTTACTGGCTTCATCCTTGCACTACTCTCGCTGAGTGCTAAATCGGTGGTACTGGACTACAGAACTGATTCCACAGAACTGCACATATATGCTTAACGGTTGCACATGGCCAGGTCTGCATTTGTTTAACATGTCTGAGATTCCCTAAGAGCTTTATTTTTAAAGAATTGCAATGATTCATCTCAATGGAGTATTTGTTTGAAAAATCTGTTTTGAGCTCTTCGAGTTGATTGAAGCTCAAACTAGTTGATTGATGCTAAATGTAAGACTTTAAATATAAATCAAAATTCAGCAATGGCATAAATGTTAAGTACTCAAGGCATGGAAATTCTGTAGGTTATCGCTGATGGTAAAAATAATCTTTAAACTTTATTGGTAATTTGTTCCCAGTTTGATCTCTCATTCTTTCAAGTCCAGGAATACTTTTAATCATCCCTGAATAATATAAATACTAGTTTAATCTTCATTAGATAATATAGTGACATGTTTTTATATTCATCTCTATTAGGTTTAGTTTATAACCGAGCACAGTTAGTTATTCTAACTTTGTGACTTTCAGTACTTTAAAATAATACAATTTTCAATTATAGGAAAAAAATACAAGTAAATATATACTCAAATTTTGCAAGTCTACTAAATAATAAAGAACATATTCATATTGAGTCTTATATTTGGTTGGCTTAACCAGAATTTTTTCTTTCATCCTATAAAGAAAAATGTGACCGTGCATTCTTGACAATGACTTCACAGTGGCTTTGATGGCTTCCCAAGGTCCTAGGCCTCTGCATATGGTAGCACTCCATAGCTATTTTTAGAACAAAAACTGAAGAAAAATAAGAAGAGAGAAAAGTAGACTCAGTCCTGACCAGTGTTTTGTGTGCATCCATGTGGTGCTATGAACTGGGAGAACTCTATTAGACAGTGTGAAAGTCTTACTGAACAAATGACCTGTGTCTCCTGATCACTTTGAAGCCCAACCATCCATTGTACCAGATGGTCAGTCATTGCCGCCTCCCTTCCTAGATGCACACAGATCACAAATTCTCATGTGCGTCATTGCAAATCATAGCCAGGTCCAGGGAAGTTGACAATAAATTTAAATACTTAAATGTGTAAGTGACTTACTTATGAAGTGAATCAGAGTATGTTGAAGTAGATCCTTCACCGTTCTCAAGTGTATGCTGATGCACTGTCAAGAGAAATGGATGTCAGAACTGTAGGTAACACCTGTGAGTTCCTGCACAGGTGGCCTTGCCCAAGACCATCCCGTCAGTCTGCTCTGCTTCAAACAGAAGGAGCAGGGCCGCGGAAATATTCTCCTGTGTGCGGATCCGCCTGCATTCAGGTACTCCCAAGAGAAAGGGGGAGTTTCTGAGACTCCTGGACTTTCTAATTTGTAACAGAGACCAACAATACGGGAGCAATAACGGGAAAAACGGTGAGTGCGTGGAGCAGAGCCCATTACAGTTTTCTGTAGCTTCATTCAAGCCTGAAATAAAATGATAGCAATTTATTTATGCAATTTCTTTCCAAACTCTGCCTAAGATGTTAGCATAAAATCATGCCTTGGGAGTAGAAAAGACTGCCCAGGATACTGACATGAAGTACACACTTGGAACGGTGAACAGAAATTAGCATCTGACTGGATTGTCTGCACTAGGACTACTGGTTTGTACTTTGCACACAAGGAGATGTGACCTGCGTTTTGTATACAAGAGGAGACTGCACCGGCATGCTTTACGCGCGTGCTCTATGAATGGTGAGCTTTAGTCTCTGCGCAAGGAAGAGATCTGCACCTCGTATGTGAGACAAGACTGGGCCGGCGTGCTTTCCGCGCGTGCTCTATGAATGGTGAGCTTTAGTCTCTGCGCAAGGAAGAGATCTGCACCTCGTATGTGAGAGCAGACTGGGCCGGCGTGCTTTACGTGCGTGCTCTATGAATGGTGAGCTTTAACCTTTGTGCAAGGAAGATATATATTTAGAATGTAATTGGAATAGTTAAAATAAAGTTCCAGTTTACAATAAAATCGAAAAAGAATTAGAATAAAACAATAATGAACAACATCAACAAAACTAAATCTGGAGTGTAGTAAGAAAACCAATTTTTCAACTGAGGATTAAAATATTTTAAGCTGGTTTAGAAGTGACAACAGTCTCATTTTCCGGAAAATGTTAAGATTTCTAAATTTTAGATACTCAAGCTATCTTATATTGAAAAAAAATAAACTGCATTTCATAGTATATGCAGTTAGTTTCATCTGTGAGGGAAAGAAAAAGAAAAATTCAGTAACATAGTAAGGATTTACTTCCTTGTCTGCCTCTCTTTCCCTTTGTTGGCAGTTTTATCACCTGGACTCCACAGCACGGTCCAGTATCTCTTCTGGAGCTCGGCCAATTCATCTGCATCTGAATGCACAGGAGGGAGAAGCAGAGCAAAGTGTCCCCCATCTTGACCATTCCTATTACAAAGCAGTCTAAGAAACGTACTCATTTGCTCAGGAAGGCTCTTCCTCAGTCTGAGGCACACTGTTGCCTACAAGGAGGAATGGGTATTTGGGCACAACAGGCAGCCTTTGGGAGCATCTAAAGAGCCTCACCGTCACAAGGTGAAGACACACTCATTTCTGGACTCTGTGTAACTTTAGGGCTCTCCATTACTATTGTAATTTCATTGCAACAATGTATTTCCATACTGGAAACAGAATGTGCAAGTAAGCAAAGATTCTTACACAGGTGTGAAAAGCAGTAAATCTCTGGAATTTTCTAATTTTTATTTGGAGTTTTAGATTTATAAAAATATTTCAAAAGTAGCACCCATAGAGAGCCCTCAGGTAGTCGCTTCCCATTTTATCATCTCACATAGCCATGGTGCAGTTACTAGAACAAAAAGCCAGGACTGATGCGTCATTTGTTAGCTCCCTGCTGTTCTTATATTTCACTAGTTTTTCATTATGTTCTTTCTATTCTAGGATGCTCATTGCATGTTGCATTCTATTTCCTCAGTCTCCTGTGTTCTTTGACAGCACCTCAGAACCTCCCTTCACCTGGAGTGTGACAGGATGAGGACAGTAATATTGTGACAGTATTACTTAGTTTGGGATTGACTGATAATTCTTAGTTTGGGATTGACTGATAATTAGACCTGATCCTTAGAATATGTGTGTTGGGGAGCAGTGACTTCTTGCTACCGTGTTGAAAGCACATGATCCAAAATGTTTAAATAATTAAAATAGAATATAAAAAATTTTAAATTGACTTCTTTAGATGTATTTCTTACCTTGTTTAATAAAACATATTAATTTAAGAATAACCTTACAGAGCATAACACAGAATTCAGTTTTAATTTTTGTACATAATCATAATATTTAATGAAAAAATGCCTAATATAATTTTACAGGAAATTTTACATGACAAAAAATACAATTAAAGTATATGATTTATCCAGAATAATATGACCCCAAAGAAGTTTAAAGAGATCATTGTTATAAATAGCACGTATTTATTTTTTGAAGTCTTTACTCTTTTAATTTGCTTATATTCTTAGTTACTTTTCTTTCATTGCTGAGACAAAATACCTGAAACTCAGAGTAAGAGATGGAAAGATTTATTTGGCCCACAGTTTATAGAGATTTCAGTCCATAACCAGCTGGCTCCAAGCAAGGTGGCTTGGCAAAGGAGCATCAGGGAGGGGAACAGAATATGGTGCCCACAATAGAAGGAAAGCAAGGAAAAGTGAAGAGAAGCCTCTTTTTGTCCGCATTGTATCCAGTCTGCCAGGATTAGGGTGATGCCAATCCAGTCAGTGAACTGATCCAGAAATGACCCACCCTTAATCCCAGACCCTTAATCCCAACATTGAAACATGAATCAATCACAAACTGTAGATTCAGCAACCTTCAAAAAACTGTCTTGACCACCTGAGGCTTTGGGTGCACATCAAAACACAAACCATAACACTTACATAAAATGAATTGTCAAAGTCTTCCATTATGTTTAATATCTGTATGTCCCCCTACAGCCTCGTCGGCTCATAGGTGGGACTGTGGGCAGATGACTGAACCATAGGGAAGTGGGACTTATGACTGAACTGAGGTATGGTGGTTTATCGCTAACTGTGATGCTGCAAGGTGAGGCCTGGTTGGAGGAGGTGGTCACTGGAGGTTCGGAAGATTCTATATCTCTCCCACTCCCTTGATCCCATTCTGCTTCCTGCTGCCCAGCCATGAGCTGTTTCTCCTCCACCACTTCCCTCTGTCTGGTCTGCCTTGGAGACAGCCAACTAGACTGAAACACCTCATAAAATGTGAACCAACATAAACCTTTCAAAATTGTGGGTGTTGGGTATTGTGTCTTAGCAACAAGGAAATAACTAAGACACCCGCTCTAAGTATGTGTTCTACATGAAAATACTCACAATGTCTATAGTATTTTGCTTCTCTTTCTTATCATCATCATTTTATAACAATGATTCCTATAGTCTCACTTCCATATAATACATATCAATAGAAGATAACTAGAAATGGTGATACATGTTGCCATGTCCAATTGCTATTTGAATTTAGACTATTCCAAAAATATGTAAACCACTGGTGATACATGCCTGTAATGCCAGCACTCAGGAGGCTGAGGCAGGATTGTTGTAAATTTGGGACCAGTCTGGGCTACAAATTGAGATCAAGTCCGGCCTAACTGCAAGACCTTGTCTCAAAAAGACAAAGCTGCAAGACCTTGTCTCAAAAAGACAAATATATATATATATATATATATATATATATATATATATATATATACACACACACATAGTAGTTACTATAGGTTTATTATTGTTGCTAAGAAAATAATGAATGCTAAAGATTTTTCTTAACATCTGCAAATCAGACAATTTTGTTTTAGATATTAGATGAATGTACCAAGTGCACATAAGATATATTAGGCCCTTTGTTCAGAATATAAAATAAGAGTGAAACTTTTGACATTGGAATAATATATATTAAAGAAAAAAAATTAAGATCATTCCAGGTTAAGTAAAATTATAACTGTGCTTTTTAAATCTAAAGTATTTGTCTTCTTTCTTATTAATTTTAATAAATTAAAAATGAAATTATGCATTTAGTGTAGAAAAGTATATCATTTCCTGAAATGTTCATTCCTTTAACTTCATTATGAACCTTATCAACAGCTATGTAGTTTGAACTAGAATATGTTTTCATCCTCCTTTTAAGCTCCTGTGAGAATTATATTGCTCATGCATCTTCTCTGTTATGTATCATTATCTCTAAATATCATTATACCAAGACATGACACAAAAGATTGCAGCTATTTTGCTACTTCCAAAAATACATATATAATGACATTCTATCAACATATTAGGATCCCTGTCTTCCTTTGTGTTCATAGACTGGTAAAGCATTTGGATATTCAATATCCCCGGCTCTATGAAAAAGGCAAGTAATATATAAATCCCTTTTTTATCACTTTTTATTTTCAGTTCTGGGCCTCAAATGCAGGACACCAAGTGCTCTGCCACTGAGCTCGACCTCCTGATACGTGTATATGATACATAAATAGATCGCAGAGCTTTGGAAAAATTAAATGAGCTTTTAAAAACCATTGTAAGTTAATTTTAAAGGGCAAAAGATTTATATGATCTACAGAGAAACCGGAGTGTAATGAGTTACTCTAAAAAGAATAAGATCTTTAAAAGAATAAGATCCCATCATGACAAATGATCCTGTTGTTTGCAAATCACCACTTAATCTTCTTCCATGCATATGCGTGAGTTTTCTCATCCAGGTTTCTCATGAAAATATGTAGTTATTTTCACTCTGGTGTCTTCTGATTTTCCTCTTCACATGTTGTCTTGGTTACTTTTTTCTCATTACTGAGGCAAAATACCCAACACTCAAAATGAAGAAAGGAAATGTTTATTTAGCTTACAGTTTGTAGAGGTTTCAGTCCATACTTGGCTGCTTAGAGGCAGAGTGGCACATGGCAGAGGGCAAATGTTCATGGCAGCAGAGCACAGCAGAAACAACCAGCAAAAGGGAGGAATGGTTGCAAGCAGCCTCTTTGCTTCCCTTACCTTGTAAACAGCCCACCCCCACCCAGGGGGCTTGTAGCTCTCACATAGTCTCCATGCCCTCCTCTTCCACAGGCTCAGGATGTGTACAAATTAAGCACCTTGGCTTCCTGCTGAGTCACTCAGCCAAACCTTTAGACTCCCCAAGTTGACACAATGTTTAAACCATAACACATGTAAATTCAAAAGAATTAAAAACAATAGTGAAATCAGAAGCCTGTGTACAGAGACAAACTATAACCACTCCTTCTCGGAGAGCAGAACGCAGTGGAGTTACCAGGCAAGAGGCAGCCAGCTGGTGTGGTGCTGTCTTCATGTAATTGCCTATTCTCCCAGCTGCTGGCATGGGCTTCTGCATATGGTCACTCGCTTTCAAGAGCAGCATGAAGGAAAGGTACAATGCACAAGCACATAAATATCTGCTTGATCACCTTATATCTGATTCGCTAAGACAAGTCATGTGGCCACTGCATATTCCCTTGATGAGATACATTGCAGAAGAACTTCATACAAGCACTGGAATAGTTGAGGTTGGCGTTACAACATGCACCAGCTCTTATCTTAGTGATTTCCAAAGCAATCTGTAACCTCTTAATAAAAATGGGATATGAGCAATTAATTTCCTGAAAACCATCATGTAAATTAGCTTCTAGATTAAATAAAGGTTGTACTTGGGAAAATTTCCTAACCTGGATCCTTTGGAGAATACAAGTCCCTGTTTTACAAAGGTTTGACTCTTACTTCTTCGATTTACTATTAAACTTATAAGTAGCTAGAAATATCAAAGAGTAATCTTTTTCTGCTTTTACTGTTGTATAAAATTTAACATCATTTATTTAATCTTCTAGGTTTGAAGTTCTTGAACCTGCCAATTCTTTTTAATGCCAGAAATATGTTTTGAGGGGTACACTTTGACAAGGACAAAAATCTTGCTTAGCACCAGTAGACTAAAATATCCCACCCGTATTTTCCAAAATTAGAAAGATTCAGATTTTCCATAACTGTGGATGCCAAAAAGCTAACCATGAGAACCACAGGAATTTTTAAAGCAATGACAACACGCATGATGCAGTTTCAGATTTAGTAGCTCAAATTCTCATTTTCTAATATGTTTTGAAAATGCACTTTTCCATAGGAAAGCATGTACCAATGTATCTTTCCCATAAGTAAATCTGTGGCTACAAAGCATAATTAAAATCTTTAAAAAATAAAAATTAAAATCTTTAAAAAATAATGTGTCTTAGCCCTTCTTTTAAAACCATATTTGTCCCGAATCTAGTCAATGAGCACTATCGTGTTGTAGGAAGTAAACCAGAAACCTCACATGAATGAAGAGTGGTAGGAAAAGCACATGAACTCCATACGTTGTCTCTGTGCACAAACAGAACACCAGCAAGGACTGCAGGCAGGACTGGCAAGGATACAGCAGGACCAGCGGTGCAGGTATATCATTAGCGAGAGAGAGAGTCTGTGGCGAATCCACTCTTTGCTACAAGCCTGGAGGAGGTCAGAATCATGTTTACTTGATATAAAAATACATGGCTCTTTTGGTTTTCAAACACAACTGATTAGTTAGAATAGCTCAGAGGCCAGGCACCAGATAATGGAAGGATTTAGAAAGAGGAGAGGCAGTCACACCCAGATACAAAAGTCAGCGTGCACCATGAACACTCCAGATCAAACTGAATAAGTAGATTGTCGAAAAATATAAGTGGAATTGCCACAGAGCCACTTTTCCCTCACACTTTATCCAACAAACTCCTCATCCTGGGAATAGTGCTTAGGTCTGGGCAAAAGAGACAGGACTTGGAGGCCGGACTGCTGGGATAGGCTGCCTGTAGATGCTCCCTCACACCTGAAGGAAGAAACCTAGTGTAGGAGGCCACGTCCTAGGGAAGCTGTGGGCTTGAATTAGAGAAAAACAAAGCCAGCAACATAAAAAAGGCAGCCCCTCCCCATCCTCCTACCTAACTCCAGGGGCCTCAGAGTCCTTGCAGCACCCTTCACACTGTCCAATATCTGCAAAGGAAGCTCTCCTGCTTCAAGCAGAGAGACGCTGAGCTCTGTGAACTGAAGCAGCTCTGAGCTCCTTGCTGGGGACATGAATATCACATCTCTCTAGACACAGGAGAGACTCAACAGAGCCTGAGCAGATTGGGCATGTTCCTCTTCCTCCCCAAACACTGGAACAACCTGAGACAGTAGAAAAATATCCTGCCTCATACCCACTGGCCCATGCGGACAAATGAGGCCAGAAGACTGCACCAAGTTCTGTAAGGTGCAAAGTGGCCAGGGGCCAGGGATGGATACAAGGGTGTGCATGATAGGACAAAGCGTCACTTGGGTTAGGGGCCCTCGGAGGAGGTGCTTGGCAGAAAACTGCCAGAGGGGGGCAGGAGAATGATACAGAGTTTGCTGCAGCTAGTGGGGCAGGGATGGGAGGTCACTGCCAAAGTCCACAGAGAGCCAGGGCACTGCCACATCCTCTTCTTGGCAAATCCACTGAAGTGGTCAGATATTGGGACAGAGACAAATGTCTGCAGTTGGCCACACTTGAAGCACAACTTTCACCTGCGAGCTGCACTGAGAGAGACTGATGGACCACAGTGCTCCCAGATAGACAATCAAGTAGCCTACAAAGGGCAAATGGGCTTGGCTCCTGCATGTGGAGTGCAGCGGGACTACAACATGGGACCATGATGTGCAGCCTTGGTTGGGTGGCAGTCATGGGGCAGGGCAGGCAAATCATTTCCTTGCTGTGTACCTGTTCCAGATTCTCTTCAGGTTTTTATTTTCTTTTAGTTCTTTCTTCATCAACTTGAAATTTTAGTCTACATTTTTGTTTTAAGGTTTTTTTTCCCTTCTCTGTCTATAACTTTCTTTCCTTCCTGTTCTTTTCTCATTTTTTTGTCATTTTCCTGCCTCCTTGTCATCCATCTCTTCTTCCACAGTTTTCATGTTAATAAATAGATACAGATATGTATCTATATCTGTACAGTGAAGAGTAAGAACAGACCAGTGCTTTCATTTGAATGGTGTACCATTCATAGCCACATCAGAGTAACTGTTAAAAGAATTTTGTTTAGGGAATTTATACAAAGTTGTATACTTACAGCTATATTAATAGGTTCTGAAAGCCTCCCAGTTTCTCTCAATGTCTAGTTTCCCCCTCAGCATCCTTCCTTGAATCTTCAAAATCCTCCAAGCTAACCCTTTACTACACCTATAAAATTACCTCCAGCAAGTCTGAACTCCTAGCTATTTTCATCTACTGTCTTAGTTACTGTTGTCTCATTGCTGAGACAAAATACCTGATACCCAAAATTAAGGAAGGAACGGTTTATTTTAGCTCACAGTTTGTGGAGGTTTTACTCTGTAATCAGCTGGCTCCAAGGCAAGATGGAGTGGAAGAAGAAGAAAAGTTTATGGCATCAAAACAGCAAAGCATAAAGTGGGGAGAACAAGTCTCTTTCCCTGCTTTATATTGTATGCAGGCTACCCATCACAGGACAGGTGTAGCACTCACACTACCTTAGTATCCTCCTCTTGCACAGGTTCAGGATGTTTACAAAGTGAGGACCCTGGCTCCCTGCTGAGTCACTTAGTTAAACTTCTAAACTTCTCAAGTTGACACAATGCATTAACTATTACAACATCCTAGAGCATACACAGCCCCAGAGCATGTCCTTCACATCCTGACATGTAGAACTGCTGAGTTACTTAGCTAAACTTCTTAACTTCTCAAGTTGACATAGTGCATCAACCATCATACCCACTACCACTTCTCTTATCCCCTTCTTCTCTTATTGACTCATTTCCTTCCTGTTCCCCTTCCCCTTCTGTCTCTCCTTCCTCTACATCTCAGATGAACTCTAATGGCTGCATAATATTCTCTTTAAGGGATACGAATAAAAGCACAAAACTGTCAAAACAAATTTTAATGCTTGTTGGTAGAGTATGGTTAGACCTATGGATGCTGGTGCAGCCAGTAGAAAATTTCTCTTTATAACACCACAACTGGGTCAAACTGAATAGGAAATACCTTTTGACAAATAAAGTTAGTATCACATCACTAGAAAACATAACCTAAGTAAACAGATCTTCATACCAACAAGGTCCACTCGCTGTATTTAATTTCAGTACTCAGTTCATGAATACACACACACACACACACACACACACACACAAAGGGGATGTAAGAATAAAGCACCAAAATGTCCCAAAGACTTCTAACTCTCCTGAAGCAGATTCAAAGGGCACTTTGATGGAGAGGAAATCAAACACCAAATGGCAGAGCTGCAAGAAATGTTTCAAGAGAAAGCAAATAATATCATAAGCTGAAGTATCATACAAGACACAAGTTGAATTAAGAAACCAATTAACCAAATATGGGTTAAAAAGTGCTATAGCTGTGTTAGATGTCCCTCGAAGTCTCATGTGTTTGAGTCATAGATGAGGCTTTTCCAGAGGTGGCTGTAGCTAGTGTGTGTGATGCTCGGATTGATTCGTGGTGCAATGTTAAGATCAAGGGTGCTGGGATTAAGTGTGTGAGTGCCACCCACCCTAAGTATCCACCAACCCTGGATAAAATACAAGGGCTAGAAAAATCTGCAGTTTTCCCTTGCTTGCTTTGCTACCTTCTGCCTACAATGGACTGTTTCTTCTCTGCCATTCCACCTTGCCTTGCAGCCAGCTGACAGTACACTGAAACCTGTACACACTGTGAACTAAATAAACCTTTCCTCCTTTAACTTTGGGCATTGGATATTTTGTCTCAGAGACAAGAAAAAGTAATTAAGACAACTACCAGGAACATTTCTTACTGTACTAGAAAAAATATCTTAAGATTTATGTGGAACTAAATAAGAAGATATGCAGAGTAGCACAAACAATTCTGGACAAAAAAATAAAAATAAACTAAAAAGCAGGAGGGATTACATTCTCGGATTTCAACTCGTACTGAAAGACCATAGTGATAAAAACAGCATAGTACTGGCACAATACAGATCAACAGATAAATGGAACAAAATAGAAGATGAAGAAGCACCAGGCACATTGTTATTTTATCTTTGACAAAATAGCCAAAACCAAACACTAAAAAAAAAGCTTTTTTAATAAAAGGTGCTGGAAAAACTAGATATATACATGTGGAAGATTTTGCCTAGACCCAAATCTATCACTATGCATGAAAATAAAATAAAAAAATGGATCAAAGACAAATATTAAAACAGAAACCCTTAATCTGCTGGAAGATAAAATAGTTAAAACTATTAAAGATGTAGGTCAAGGAAAGTATTCTCTGAGAAGAAACTTAATTGCACAAGAAATAGCATGAATAATTAACAAATGTCATCACAACAAATTAAAAAGCTTCACAGCAAAAGAAATAATCAGTAAAGAGACAATGTACGGTTAAAAATCCTTTCTGGATTAAAAATCATTTCTGGTTGCTACTCCCAGGACAGAAGACTAATTTGTAGAACATACAAAGCACTCAAAAAAATTAGCTTTCCCCAAATAAAAGACCTAATCAGAGGGTCAACCCGTGGTAGAGGAGTGGCACCTGCTCCCTACAGAGAGAGCCAGCTCAGGCTGAAGGATCACTCTCTGCATGAGGAAACATGGCCCAGAAGAGCGAGTCAAAGACAAACCAACTGACCAGATCCTGGACTGGGTCAGGACCCAGGAAGAGAAGGAACCGACAGACCTCATGACTGAGAGCATTAAGTCCAACACCTATATGAATCCCTGCCCTGTGGCCTGCATCCAGCAGAGAACAGCAGGCTGATCACAATCCCAGTCCACCGTTGAGACCAAGGACCTGCCTTGGCTTGAAAGACAACCACAGCCTAGGGGAAATGAACAAAAGCCTCCCAGTTCAAGGAGGGCACCCCAAAGACCAGTGAACTCTACAGCTGGGTATAGAAAATTGTGACTGTTGAATCCCAAGTCTGCAGATTGTGGGAAGAAACCACTCATTCACAAAGAAAAGATTTTTTTCTTTGACTCAATCTCTACTTGATTTTATTATTTTGTTTTTATCTTTTCTTCATCAGATATTTTGGGAGTTTGAAGTTTTCCTTCCTCTCTTTCATCTTTTTCTCTTAGTTTCTCATCTCTCCTTATTTTTCCCTACACCATTTTTCTTCCTTCTTATCCTTCTATATCCATTTTTGCTGTTTATCATTCTTTCTTCTTCTTGTTCACTCTTCCCAGTCTGAATTTTCTATCAGTTATAATGTCCATTTATTCCTCCACAGGACACCCCCATCTTTCTTTTTCTCTTTTTCATAACCCATTGATTAACTTTTTCAATTTTTTATCTCATTCTCTGGTTTCCCAGTCAAGCCATCTTTATTAATATAGCTACTAAGCTTTATGAATCTCTAGATATAGTTAACTTTATAGTATTACTCTCAAATGCTGTATTATTGTTAGTAGAGGAAGAGTTTCATTTAGTAGATATGTGCTGCAGAGAAATGGGTTAATATTTGGTTGGTCTTAGGGTCCATACTACATAGATTGGTTTTCTATGAACAAGGATGGTACTTTATTGGTCTCTAGTCTCCATACTACAAGCAAATCTTTCCACTACAGTCAATCCATAAGCCTCAACACAAAGAAAACAAATAAAAAAGAAATAGGCTAATGAGAAGACAAGCCAACAGAATGCCTCCGAAAACTCCCAACTCTCCCAGTGCTGATCCATGGGACATCAAAGGGGAGGAAACCAAACCACATGGTCAAATTATTTGAGATGATATGAGAGGAGATAACAAAACAGATCAGTGGAGTATTTGACACACACACAGAAAATATAAGTAATAGGACATTTGGCCATAAGTAAAGGCATCAGTGAGTCTAAAGCAGCCACTAACAAAAGGATAGAAAAAGAGCTAAGCAAAACAGAAAACATACATGACCAGCACAGAAACTATGAAAGGGCTCCAAACAAAAATTGAGGAGATTAAAAATTCTATCAAAGTATGAGGACCAGAAGTGCCCATGTGAGGACAGTCTCGGAATGAGAAGACCAGGCTGCTGTTGATGCCCAGTTAATGAGAGATATGTTCAAAACAAGAAGAACATGAAAAATGGATGCAGCAGACACTAGGTGATGTAAAGAATACTAATCTAAGGTTAATTTGCATTAGTTAAACATCAAAGATAGCACAAGTCCCACAAAAAACCTGTTTACTAAAATAACAGCAGAAAATTGTCCAAATAAGGTAGAAGAATTTAGCATATACGTAAGTAATAAATAGCCATAATAATAGAGAAGAGACAGAGAGAGGGAAAAAAGTGATTGGGATGCAGTGTAGATAATGTATCTAAAAGATTGCCTTGATTTAGTGTAATTGTCTTGCATGCCCTATATGTTTTTGGTTTATTAGTCTGGTCTGTAATTTGTATATATATTTAACTTAATAAGGTCTTATAAGATAAATGAATTGAATCTGATACTAGTACAATAAAAGGAGGTTGGGGAAAAGAAAAAATTGAAATGTGTTGAATACATGTACTGATTTCCTATAGTGAATGTAACCATTACATGCTACAAACATATGGTAATAATAGTTAACAAAACAACAAAAATTAATAACCAAATTCAGTAATGTAGCAGGATGTAAAATCAACATGCAAAAGTTAATAGTGCTCTTGTTCACTAATAATGAACTCACCGAGAAAAAAATTAGGATAAAAAATACCATTCACAATAGCATGAAGAAAAATTAAATCCTTGGGAATTAATCTAGTTAAGGTAGAGAAAGACATCTGCAACAAAAATTACTGTAAACCGAAAAAGGTGATCAAAGAGGACATGAAAAGCTGGAAAGACATCCTCTGTCCCTGCATAGGTGGAACTAATGCAGTCAGGATTGCCATACCTCTAAAACTGATACACAGATTTAATGCAACCTCCACCGAAATTCCAAAAGCATTCTTCACAGAACTGGAGAAAAGAACCTTAAATTTCATGTGGTATAAGAAGAGGCCCAGAAGAGAAAAATAAATCCTGGGTAAAAAGGGCAAAGTGGGGCCAAAGTGCAGACTTGAACTTCTATCACAAAGCTGCTGTGACTAAAGCAGTGTTCTACTGGCAAAAACAGACACGAGGAACCACGGAGCAGAAGAGAGGATGCAGAGCAAAGTATGCATAATTGTTTTAAACATGGATAGTATGAAGCAGGGAAAAAGATCCTTTGAAAATGGGAAGGGAATGTAGAGGTGAAGGGAGAGGAAGGTGAACAAAGAGAATTAAGCTGTGTTAACTACGCGTACCTCTTCTCCAAGCTGAATGAGAACAGCACGTACTGCAAACACGTGCTAAAAAGAAATGGCAAAGCCCGTCACAGCCCTATGGCTTTACTGTTGACTTAATTCGCACACTGGGAGTCTCTTTCCTTGCAAACAACAAAGACCATTGAAACCAAACCAGTGGAAACAAGTGACAGGACAGGGATTATTTACCAGGCATAGGAAGACATGCATTAACTAAGAGCTTGGAGCACCAATGTGTTTAAAAATCCACGGCTTTGGAATCAGAGAGTTCATATTTGGTTGGGCCACGTATCATATTTAGACAGTTCTTGCTGTGGTTTAGATATAAAATGGCTCCAAAGCCTCATGTGGTTGAAAAGTGCCT
The DNA here is from genome assembly GCA_004027595.1 of Dinomys branickii. NCBI lineage: Eukaryota > Metazoa > Chordata > Mammalia > Rodentia > Dinomyidae > Dinomys > Dinomys branickii. The sequence goes on from PVLD010001964.1 coordinate 121,699, forward strand.
TGGTTGCGGGGCATTGCGGCTGACTTGCTGGGAGAAGGAGGGTCTGGTCAGAGGCAGCAGGTGCCTGAGGTGTGACCTGCAAGGGTGTGTCTCCTTTCTCCCTCCTTCCTTGGTGCTCCACTTCCTGGTTGCTATAAGGTGAGCAGCACCTCTACCTGCACACCCTTCTGGCGTGCTCTCCTGCCTTGGGGCCACCTGACCATGAACCAAAACCTTTAAAATCTGGCAGCCAAAGCAACCCTTCCCTCCTTGTGTGTGCTGAATATTTTGCACCAGCTACACAGAAAGTAATTACAATAGATATTGGTACCAGAGGTGCGGCTGCAGCAGGTTCTGCTTCTCCCTGTGGTTCAGAAGCCTTAGAAACACTCATGGGAGGAGTCTGAGAATGTTTGGAGATGTTGGCTGGAGTTTTCGTCAAAAACAAGCAATACGGGGGCTGGGGGTATAGCTCAGTGGCATAAGTGCTTGCCTGGCAAGCGCAAGGTCCTGGGTTCGATCCCTGGTACCAGAAAAAAAAAAAAAAAACAAGCAATACGAAGTAAAAGACTGATGCTACAGTCACCTGTGTTCACGTCAAGGGTGCCATACAGCGCAGGTGAGAGCCATTACACCCCCAAGACACGCAAGCCGAGTCACGGAGGCTTTACTGGTGTAAAGAACTGCATGTTTGAAAAATGGTTAAAATTTTACACTACTGCACTTTTCAAGTTAATCTATGTATCCCATTCGCAATAAACTGGTTGTGATGGAGGGACACTTCCTATGTATTTCCGTTCTTCATGTACGGATCGTCCTGTCATAGCTTTAAGTGTTAGTGGAACTGCTATTCTAATGACTGGAGAGGGAAGGGGAGATGTGGAAGTTAGTCAAGGTGCCACTGAGAGAAGAGGTAGAGAGAAGGAAACTATCGGTAGGTCCAAGGAGGGGTGAAAGTAGAGATGGAAATTTACAGAGCAGCCAGAGGAGAAGAGAACAGGAGACTGGCAGAAGCCTCATATTTTATTTTATTTATTATTTTTCCAATGCCTGGAATAAATCCCAGGTCCTTGACATGCTCATCAAGGACTTTCCCCCGAGCCATGCCTTTGGTTCTAGAATACACACTGTTGCAGATGCGGTGGATGCAAACACGCATGCGTATGTGTCCAGCCGTGATTCCTGGCAAGTGAAGACATGTGAGGAGCTGCACGCTTCTGCGTAGCCCTTGTGTGCTGTTTTGTCTTCCTCCACCATTTTTTGCTAAACCCAAATTTCAGGACAACAGCTTTTAGGTCAAAAAAAGTTTTTTAAAGACAATCTTTCGTTAAATCTTCCTGAAACAGATGACGTTCGGCTGGCTGTTTTCAATTCTCTGTAACACCCCTGGCTTCTCTCTCCTCCACAGAAGCACTCATTCAGTATTGCTCTCATTGCCTGGCCCTCTGTCCAAAAACATGTGTGTGATTACACTGTGGCTGACTTTCCCCCACCATACTTAGGTTTAACGATGTCACATTATTATGTTTATTATTCTAGTATTCTTTTATTGATTAGACCTTATTTACAACTGAAAAGAGTAATTTGCCCTAGCTATGACATACATCGTGTGTATCACACAATATAAAAGATAGGTCTACTCTGTGGAATGTATGTGTGCACTGTAAAATGAACTCATTAAGTCAATTAACATACCTGCCACCTCACCCACTTATGTTTTCGTGGTGGGACCCTTTTGCTTAAGCTCTTCAGCAATTTCGATATGTGCATTATTATTGACTGTAGTCCTCATGCAAAACTATTCAGTCCTGGAGAAAGAAATTCTGTTATTTGGGAGAATGTGGACGGATCTGGATGACACTGTACTAAGTGACATAAGCCAGGCCCTTAAAGACAGAGAGATACTTCACGGTCTGTCTCTCATGTGGGCTCTAAAACAATCAAACTCATAGAGTACAATGGTGGGCATGTAATGATTAGCAACGTGTCTTATTAATAAAATGAGAACATATTCAGGCTTTGTTATGATTTGTGTGCACATGTCCCCCGAAATCCTCATTCAGTTATTTGGTGGCTTTTAGAGTTTATCACTGATCCATGATCCAATGCTGGGATTATAGATGTGAGAGCTATACCCTAGGGCAGACTGTATATGTAAGAGAGAGGAAGAGGCTGCTGGCTGCCACTCCTGCTGCCATTCCTCCCTTCTTGCGCTGTTGCTTTGCTGTGTACTGCTGCCATGAACTGTTGCTCTCTGCCATGTGCCGCTCTGTCATTGAGCCAGCTGAGTATAGACTGAAACTTCCACAAACTGTAAGCTAAATAAACCTTTCCTTCCTTCATTTTGGGTGTTGGGTATTTTGTCTCAGCAACAAGAGAAAAAAATAACCAAGAAAGACTTTTATTCCCATGATAAATCTTTTATTGATGATGTTATTTAAATGACCTGAGACAGCCACCATCATCTGTCTCTACACAGGATCTCTTTACCCTACCTGGACTCCACGTTAGAAGTCAGTGTGTGGCAGACAATCTACTTGCATCAGTACTGATTAAAAAGTTGCAGTGAGTTCTTGGCTCGAGTAGACAGTCTTCAACAAATACTTGCTGAGTAGATATATGATTTCCTTCGCTGAAGGACAAAGGTATAAACTGTTTCAATTCAAAGTGGTATGCAATAAATCATCACACTATGTGAACGTAAGAAAACACATTTGTGCTCAGCCTGAACAACAGCACTGGGTACTGGTTTTCTGGGTACCTCCTACTTTCTGGACCAAGAAAACAGCCTGAGTGCATTTAACATGAAGAATTTACTTCTGGGATAATTAGAATGCCAAAATCCTGACCTGCAGAAGAAAACCTTACTATATGATTTATTCCCTGCAATGCACTATCAAAGTCCTTTGCAAAAGCCACAGCCTGGCTTTTTCTTGTCTAGTATTTTCTTGCTTTTCTGTGCAGATTATATATATTTCCACTGGGAAGAAGAGAAGAGAGTTGTCTATCCCTGCCTTGCACATGGTCATTGTCTACTGGAGGCTCTGGTGTGGAAAATGCACATTGTAAATCCTTACAGATTTAAGGCAGGAAAAGAACAAAGGCAACAACCGAGGGAGGGCAGGATCTGGCTTCTCTTTCCACCCCTCTCTCCTCCCAGCACTACCCCTAAACCCCACCCAGAGGAACAAACAGGAACTTTTGTCCTTACTGTAAAAATAATTGAGTCATTCAAAAGGAACTAACTTCAAAGCCGTGCCTCTTTATTTAAACTTAATTCATCATTTCTTTGCTCCACTTATCAATAAATCATGTCAGAATCCTCTAAAATTCTAATCTACAAAATGCGGTAGGTTTACTTTTCAATGAACGTTTCTGTTTTATGCTACTTGCCAGGGAAATAGCTTCCTATTTCCTTCATCAATGGGTAAACGATTCCTCTTTTCTCACAAATATTTCATGGAAGCATAAATAGAAATTTGGAAGATATGAGGAGATAAGCCAGAAAGGGCTGTGTTTACATATCTGCACCATATCCATTGCCTAAGATTGATTTCAAAGGCTTGGCCATTTTTGTCCAAACAAAGAAAAGAAAAAGAAAAGAACCAAAATGATCTGAACTTTCAAAAAGGAGGCATTTCTCCACCATAAAATAGGAGGTAAGAAAACAAGCTATTGTAAAACAGAATTTAGGCATGAGGCAGAAAGCGACTGTATAATAAATTTTAGGTGGCAAGTTGCCCCAGTGGCTATTTTGCATTGCTTTGTTTTCTGTTTGTTTTCCAGTGTGTTTTCCACTTCATCTCCATAGGCTAACATACCTTTTAAAGTCTGCTTCAAAGAGCAATATTTTCTACAATATGCCTTGGTCTTAGAAAAATATTCTACAGGGACTTAACAAAAAGGAAAAACTTAGGTCCGACAGCATCAGTTAAATCTTCATATACACAGTTTATTTAGTGCCCCTCTCTTGGTTACTTTACTCTCATTGCTGAGACAAAATACCCAACACCCAAAGTTAAGGAAGGAAAGCTTTATTTAGCTTACAGTTTGTGGAGGTTTCAGTGCATACTTGGCTAGCTCAGAGGCAGAGTGGCACATGGCAGAGGGAAAACGTACATGGTGGCAGAGCACAGCAAAAACAACCAGCAAAAGAGGAATGGTGGGCAAGCAGCCTCTTTCCACCTCACTTACTCTGTAAACAGGCTACCCTCACCTAGGATACCTGTAGCACTCACACAATCTCTATGCCTTCCTGTTCCACAGGCTCAGGATGTATACAAAGTAAGCACCCTGGCTTCCTGTTGAGTCACTCAGCCAAACCTCTAGACTCCTCAAGTTGATACAATGTATCCACCATAACAGCCCCTTTTGAACTTGTCAATTTTTAAGTATGTTCAAATTTCCTTACACATGCCATTGAATGTATTAGAAAAAATGAGTAAAGATATATCTTAAAACAAGAGGTCAGATTTCTTGTTAGCTCTTAATGTTGTTCAGAATTAGTGTTCTTTGATAGAGATTAATTGGTGTAAAGTCTTGAAATTTAAAATGCATTTTTTTACTTGGGTAACAACTAAAACCAAAGTGTTTTCGGGATTAGTAGTGGACCACACCTTCTCTGAAAACAGGTTGACAAGGTGTCTTGGTTACTTTTTTCTCATTGCTGAGACAAAATACCCAACACCCAAAATGAAGGAAGGAAAGGTTTATTTAGCTTACAGTTTGTGGAGGTTTCAGTCCATACTTAGCTGCTTCAGAGGCAGAGCGGCACATGGCAGAGGGTAAACTGTTCAGGGCAGCAAACAACCAGCGAATGTGTGGAACTGCAGGCAAGCAGCCTTTTTCTCTCTTCTATCTTGTAAACAGCCTACCCCTACCCAGGGGGCATGTAGCTCTCACACAGTCTCCATGCCCTCCTCTTCCACAGGCTCAGGGTGTATACAAAGTAAGCACCCTGGCTTCCTGCTGAATCACATAGTTAGCCATTTAAACTTCCCAAATTAACACAATAAACAACATCCCAGAAGGGTAAGGGCATGTCCTTTTCACCCCAAGATCTACAACTGCTGAGTTATTCAGCCAAACCTCCAGACTCCCCAAGTTGACACAATGTATCAACCATAACACAAGGAGAGTTCTGAGATATGCGGGATAAGAACACCTCCCTGAGGAGGCCCAAGAAGGCAAGTGACAGGGCAGAGCTGAGAGATTTAGCGCCCCAAACCCAAGACAAGGACACAATTACTGCACCTATGCTTCCCCCAATGATCGGTACTCTAAGCAGGCATCAAGCACTTCAATGGGGGGCCAGAACCTTGATCCATCCCTTCCAGAAAAGGTCCTTTTGCTTTCTAGGAATGCTTGCTATGGGATCTGCTTCCCCATGGATCAATATTACCTAAATGACTATAATTTTAATCTTATTGGTTGATCTTAGTTTTGTCCATCCACCTTGTAATGTGATTTGCTTCCTCATCGGATCAATATTACCTAAGTAACTATGCTTATAATCTTTTTTTTTTTTTTTGCGGTACCAGGGATCGAACTCAGGACCTTGCACTTGCCAAGCAGGTGCTTATTCCACTGAGCTATATCCCCAGCCCTATACTTGTAATCTTATTGGTTGATCACAGTTTTATCCCACCTTATAACTACTTTGTGATTTTGCTCTAAAATTTCCTTTGAAAAGCGGGCTCCTGGGCAACCCACTTTCTGGATCCCTCTCTGTCTTTCCCTCGATAAATATTTCCTACTCTTAACCTCTATTTTTTCTTACAATTCCTTCTTCAACTTTGGGGAACTCAGCATATCTGACATGTAGCAGGTTGGGAGTTATAATATTTCCCTTATATTATCTGTATTATTTGGAGGGCCTATATCATCTTTATGTCACCTCTATTTTCTGAATTCAAAACTTTTGCAGCATATAGAGGAAATTAGTACCTGTTGCTACTAGAATGTATAGAAAATTTTGATTAGGGCAACAGATATATTAGTGGTCTTTCCTATTGAAAACCAATTGGTTACTGTAAAGTTATGGTAGCACTAGCAAAAGGTAGACTCTAAGAAATCATTATAGACAGCGAAGTTGGGTAGAAATGATGTAGGCAGACAGGGCTGGGCCTCTGAGGGAGTCAGTGCAGAAGGTAAGAACACATTACAGCTGTGGCTGGAGGTGCATTTGTTGAAGGCCAGGCCTTGAGATACAGATAGAACGGCCAGGCCTATGTGCTCCCCAGGGATAAACAATAATGGTCAGTGTTCTAAACAAGCATCAGTCATCCTGGTGCAGGATCAGGACCTCTTGACCCATCCCTTCCAATCAAGATCCTTATTCTTTCCGTGTACCGTTGCTATGTGATTTCTTTCCTCATGAGGTCAACATTACGTAAGTGACTGTACTTGTAATCTTATCAGTTGATCATAATTTTGTCCCACATTGTACCCATCTTGTGATTTTGCTCTATAAAGCTTCTTATGTAAAGTGGAGTCCACAGCAACCCACTTTCTGGGTCCCCTCCTGTCTCTCTCAGACAGAAGCAGCTCTCCCTCAATCTAATTTCCTACTCTTCACTCTGTTCTTCCTCAGCATCCATTCTTCGATTTTGAGGAACTCAATGTCTCAGACATCGAACTGGGAATTTTAATATTTCCTTATGTCACTTGGAGGCCCTATATCAAAATCATGGGATTCATTTGATTCAATATTGAAATTTTTTGAGCAGTTCAGTAAGTAGTGTTAAAGGAAACATGTATTTAAAAGTATTATCAAGAATACTTTGTACTAAGGATTAAACCTAAATGGTAAAGAAATAAATGCAAAAACAGAGATAAGATATAAAAAGGACTAAAGTCACCCTGCGGAAGTCTTTACAAAGTCCAGTCTTAGATGTGCTCAGTGTAACTGAACGATAGAGGTGCTAGGGTGAGAGTGCAAGCCCTCTGAGGTTAGGATCTCAGGATCGAGCCTTTCCAAGTAGTGGAAGAACAGATAGTTAACAGATAGCTTCAGAGAGTGAAGGTGAGAGTCACTGGAGACAGAGATTGGGAATGGAGCATCCTGACTATTTGCAGGATTTACCAAAGCAAGCTGAGGTCGCCAAGGATGCTGATTCAGTGGGTGGTGAAACCCAAATGGAGTTTGGGTTCTTGCAATGATAGCTTTGAGAGTCATGTGCTAATGTAGAAGGGAAAAAAGAAACAACCAAACAACCCAAATAACATTACTAAGGAATAATCATTTCTTGCCTTCTTATTCTTCAAGCCAAGACCTCCTCCTTGGGACTCAACTCTGCTATATGGTGATGAGTGTGAAAATGACTCAGAATTTTAAAAATATGATCTGTGATTAACATAAAGGTTGAATATTTTAAAACTTTGAGTAAGAGGCATATTGTTAATTTTCCTCAAAAGCCTGCCTCTGGCTCAGGGTATAAGTATCCTCTCACTCTTGCAACTTTCTGAAGCAGTAGTTCTGGAAGCTTTCTTTCGTGAGTGTCACTTTAATTGTGCTTTTCTGGCTGCCTTTATGTCCTCTACTTTGGTTCAAAACCTTCAACCTTCTGAACACTGATGGATGCGACTGGTGGGAGAGCATGGTCCTGCGCAGATAAGCAGAATTTTCCGGTGTGGAAATAAAAAAAAAGTTTCCTCATTACCTGTGCAAGAAGAGGGCATGGAGTACCCTAAAAGCAGAAAGTGTGAGAAACTTAAGACCAAACAAAGAAACTTTCCCTCTTCTGTCAGATATTTGCAAGAAGAGCACAGGAACGCCCTAAAGGTGGAAGCCTGGGAAAATAAAGGAAACAGAAACAAAGGAGGAAACCTTTTCGCTGTGTGGAGCAGCCCATCTCTCTGTCTCTGTGTTTTTCCTATTCTACAATAAACTCTATTTTTTCTGAAACTAAGCCTTGGCTTATGTGGCTGCATACTGCTGGGGCAGCCCACTGACATCCTCTCTTTGTTCCGCTGAGAACTGGGAAAGCTTGAGTTGCATTTTTATGGCCATTTTGAAACTGGAGGGAAAGTCAGAATATGGAGGAGATTCTGTCATGATTTTATGAGCCTGCTTTTCTGTGGCTGGTACATCGCAGCAACAGTAACCATATGTTTATCACATCTTGTCAACACGGGAGAGAAAACGCTCAGAATTGCTTCAGAAGATCTCGCAAAAGGGAGAATAGAAGCACCTAGAACATTCTGAGTAGGATGGATGGCAGTGGTTCTTAGGCCCTAAGAAATTTTTATAAATCCTGATATTCACTGTATTTGTAGCTCACATCTTTTATCCATAAAAAACAGATCACTTTTGGATGAAAAGAGCAAATACACATCAAGAGAAACTAACAAATTACAGAGGAATGATTGAGGCACTTTCTGAAGAACTTTGAGAAGTCACATGTACCCTGGATGGAAGTCACATGGGCCCCTCTGAAAAACTGCAGGGCTGTGTGGGTGGATGCATTGGAGCCAAATATTTCTCACTGATTCGGCTTCTGCAAAGGCAATGGACCCATTCTGGGTGGAAACTGCATGGCCTCTGTGTGGCCAATTAGCCAACTATGTTGATATTCAAGGAAAATATGTGATAATTTGGGTGTAAAACCTACAGGGACAACTTCCGGAAACCAATACATGAATAACTTACATTTGAACATCCTACACTTAGTAACTAAACAAAAAACCATTATTTTCCACCTGACTTCTGTGTTACAGACTTGAGTTTGGGTCATCTTACTTTTTCAAAACTGTTTGATTTCCTTTCTGTAAAAAGTTTAAAAAACTGATTTTCATATTATAAGAACTGTGAATAAATGATCAAACCATAAATATAAAACTTCTTGTGACTCGGTTTCATTAACATAAGCAACAAGAGTGTTTGGTAGCATTGTGTTGCTATAGCTTTTAACCAAAACTTGAACCTAAGTATATTACCTCTACACAATCCTCTACAAAACTACCCAGACAAAATATGTATAGCCTTTCAGATGGATATCTCTTTTCATCCTAATACCCCCTGTCTTCATTACTTTTCTCAGTGCTAAGACAAAATACCCAATACCTTCAAGTTAAAGGAGGAAAGGTTATTTTAGATCATGGTATATTTGTAGAGATTTCAGTCCATAGTCAGCTGGTTCCAAGAGAGGGGGCACGCAAGGGAGAAACAGCCTATGGCAGTGTTGGCAGAAGGCAGTGAGCAGTGCACAGCAAGCAGCAGCAATAGCCTTGCCTTCCCACTCTCCCTTTGTGTTCCTTCCAGGCTATAGGCCTATTGATTGGTGCCACCCATACCCAGGATGGGCTTCACTCATCCACACCCAGAACTACACTACTTCCAATCAGTGGATTTAGTACCACGCCCCCTTAATCCCAATATTACACATTCTAGAGTCAGCCAGCTCTGAAGAGCCCCAGCTATGAGTACATGAGTGTTTGGGGGGACATCTAGATACAAGCCATAACACCCCCAAAAAGCAGAACAAGGGACAGCAGTAATTGTATATGACAAAGAATCTGGTATAGTTTCCCTGAGAGGAAAAACACTAAAAGACACCTTATACTCATGTCTCTCATATCATGGAGTACACACTCAGCCATTTTATTCCAAATGAAAAATGGAATAAGTAACTGATCTGATTATATGTGGGTTAATACTGCTCAGGTTGCTTATTCTAGGTAGTTACACATTTTGTCGGTGGTTAATTTTTGTAACCATTTAAGTATTTTGTATGGTAGATAGAATAGAAGTTAATTTTATGCCATTTTAGCATTTTTTTCATATATGGCATTTCTGGGCTATATTTTTCTGACAATTACCCCTTTTGAAATAACGAATGGGCTGAGCATGGTGGCACATGCCTGTTATGAAGCTGAGGCCGGAAGATAGAAAGTTCAAGTTCAGCCTCTGAAATTTAGCAATTTAGTGATGTCCCGTCTGAAATTTTAAAAAGGGCAGCTGAGGATATAGCTCACTGCCAAGATCTTGGGTTTAATTCCCAAACGGGCCCAGGGCAGGGATAGTAAGTGAGTAGGTGTTAGTCCATTTTATAGAGATTATTTTTATCTGAAGCCAGGGATTCATGCCCTGGTTTTTCATTGCTCATTTACATGTGTCATGTTATTCTTTAAAACATTTATTAACAATGAAGTATTGAACCATGAGTGGTAGCATATGCCCGTAATCTCAGAACATGAGAGGCTGATGCAGGAGGATCTCTATGAGTTTAAGGCCATCTATTTAAATATCAATGTGTAGTATTTAAATGTTATCATTGATATTTATTAATATTACATTAAGTCACAATTTCTCATTATTTTAACATTTTGATAAAATTTTTTCTTGTCCCAAGATTGGAAAAATAATGATGTTTCTCATTAAATATCTTTTGATTTAGAATTTTCTGTTTCATTTAGATCTTTCAGTTGTGTGTACTTCACTCTTGTATGGAAAAGAAGATAAAAATTTAGCTTTCTCCATAACCAAAATAATCTCAGGAAACATAATTTTCTGAATAGGCTTTTGCTAAGACTTGTGCATAAATGCTCCCTGCAAGGCCTCATGCAGTCATAGCTTTTTCAGAGCTGGCAGGGTCTAGAGAGTGAGACCCTGGGATCATGGTGTAATGCTAGGATCAAGGGCACTAGGATTAGGGGGATGAGTGCTCCTCTTCCTGAGTAGCCTGGATAACATAAAAGGGGCAGAAAGACACTGTAAAGGTCCCTTGTTGCTTTTGCTACCCTCTGCCTGCCACAAACTGCTCTCTTCTGTGAAGCCACTCTGCCTTGGAACAGGCAGACTGCAGACTGAAACTTCCATGTACTGTAAACCAAGTGAACTTTTCCGGCTTTAACTTTGTGTATTGGGTATTTTGCCTCAGTAACAATAAAAGTAACTAAGATAGCTATTAAAATATTGCTTTTCCCCCACAGAACTTTTGGCAGTAGCTTTATCACAAGTGCAGCTTTTCTGTGTCCTGTTCCAGCAGTCTGGGTAGTGGGTCTCATAGATACCGCACTGTGCTGCCATCACAGTACCTCTGGGGTGAGTTGTGTTCTCTGTTCCAGCAAGTGCCTTCTCTTTGATCTTTCAGAAATTGACCTGCTTAGTCATAGACATTTATTATTCTACTCTCCTTTTAGAATATTTTGTGTTCTACAAAAGCTTCTCTTACATAATTTTAAGCATGAAATTAAATTTTGACTTAGTGGCTCTCTCCCTTTCCCCTGTTTGCCAGCAGGAAGCGCTCCGGGTTATAGTTGAGAGCTGTTTCCTTTTCTCTAAAATGTAATGGGTATGTTAGGATGATAAAGCTGTGAAGGACATATAGTCACACACACAAGAATTCCAAGTTAACTCCTTTCTTGTGCTGATTGTCAAGTGCTCAGCTTACACTTGATACACAGAATGGAAAGCACTTGAAAACTTGTGAACAATTATATAACGGTCTTTATTTTCTAGGCTTCTTTTCTTTTTGTAAATATGACTGGCTCTTCTGCTTGATTCTTTGATCAAAATTTTGTCTCCATTGAAATTTCAGTCTTCAAAAGAGGATATATAATATGCTTACATATAATATTTGATTAAAAATGCATTAGTGTAATAATGATTACAAAGGAAGTCACCCAGCCTGACAAGGAAATAAACTTTCATGTTTGACACCAAATCATAAAACTCGATTCTGAGACTATTTTCTATTTCTTAAACATTTATTCTTTGTGCTATTGTCATGTTTGTTCAAAACTCCCTGAGTCCATTTGAGTAAATACCGAGGTATCTTTAAACTCTAACGCAGCTATGTCTGAGGGACAGCGTATAGGAATTACATCAGCCATTTGTTTTCTGCATAGGCTCAGCTTAGAGATGGGAACAAATAAAAACAGGATGAGGCTCAGTGGAACCAAATTTGTGATAAATCATGTCAAGAAAAATTCAAATGCAAATACCAGATGGGACAAAATTGCATTGGTAACGGGAACTGTGTGACGGAAATGGTCACGTTCACCTGAGGGCAAAGTGAGTCAGCACTTCGCTGTGTGGCCAATGAAAACACGAGGACAGAGTCACATACTTGTGGTGAAAAATTGATCTGTGTGTTTTACATGAACAATTTCCTTGCAGGAAATGATCAAATGAAGTGCTTGGAAAAGGATGAATTGATCAACAGTACATTTTGTTTTGTTTGTTTATTGTCAGTGTCAATTTTTTAATTCTATTTTTGTTCTCTCGGAAGGTACTATGTTAAATTATATGTGCATAAGCAGTGCAAGATTTTGTGAATGAAAGATATGTTAAATCATTATAAATTCTATGTAACAACTATTTATCTTGCTTTGACTGTCCTGAGGTGTCTATCAGGTATTTTTCACAGTAATTTTCCTCTTCTCACCTCCCTCCAACAGAGAATGGGTAACAAATATCTGCATAGCCCAAAAGCTGTAGGAAACAAGGTAGAATTTTCTCTTTTGCAGAAAGTCTTCAAACTTGCTGAGATACAGAGAGAAGTTGAGGGGTAAAACCTAAATAGAAGGAAACATTGGCTCTTCTGTTGAGTTTTATCAATTGCACAACAATATTAACTTTGAAAACTGTAGGAATGGATGACAACCAACATTTATGAGTTAAACTCTACAGACTAATGGAAGAAACTGGTAGCCCATATAAATCAGCCTTTCATTTCCCTTTTCCTTCAAATATGTATAATCTATGTGGAGTGGCTATGCTGGAGATGGCCACACATTCAGAGACAGAGCATGGCCAGCCCAGGAAACACAACTCCAGAGGGGGTCCGTGCGATCAAGTTGCTGGGACCAGAGCAATGCCGGCACAGCAGGTGTCTGGCCTTCGTGTTCCTCCCTGCGAACGACAGCACAGATAGCTCTGAGGATGTTCTGTTTCCAGTGAGCAAAACACTGCGACATTGCACTTTCAGAACATCATGTGCTTCCCCCCCTTTTTACTGTGTGTAAGTAAAGGCACAGACGGTGCTGGGTTGTCACTGACTCTCCATCAGAGAGGTCAGGTCCCCCTAGTCTCAGCTTTTTCTTTGTGTCATGTTCTTTTTTAATCTCCCACAGCCACCTCTCAAGACCCCACTGGCGGCGTGGATTGCAGTAATTGTCAGCTTTCATCTTTTTACACTTATTGATAAAGAATGAACTTATTTCATCTAGAATGTCAAGCTTTCGCTCTTCTACCACATGTACTTGGAACTGCTTTTATGTAGGACACCAAAGATTTAGAGTCACCTAATTGAGTGGCCTATTTTGTCTCTGAGGACCAATCAATCCCCAGAACCATTTGACACTGTTTAACTGGGACTCAATCCATCACATAAGACTCATATTTACATAAAACACGCTGAGGGATTCTCTCAATTTTATTTCTGCAGTACTTTTCCTTGTACGCTTTCCACACTCAATGGAAATAGTTTATTCCTGAGACTCACCTGAATTTTTGTAAAAATCTCTTGGCCGATATTTCTTATTTCCTCTAACTCTGACTTCATTCTTTAACTAATTCCTGGGTAGTGTTGAACTGCAGTGCCAGCTAAAGTTTCTCATCCATGGGTTAACTTTAGGTAATAAGTCCAACCAACATTCTTCTTCAAAGAATGCCATGTGGCCAGTATCATGCCTAATGATTATTGCCTATATGATATCATATAATGGATCCAACAATTTCTAGGTTCTTATTTACAGTAAGCAAAAACCTGTAGGTGTACATCCAATGGGAAAAGAAAAAGCAGCTACATTTACTGAAGGTTAACAGAAGATGTGCTTATGGACCCATGGGTGGATCCGTGCCCAAAAGGATGGCATGAATAGAGAAAGGGTGTCGGGATGATGAGCAAACAAAAAGCACACACAGGCAAATCATGTTTTCAGAGTTTAAAAGGCACGTCTCAGCCTGGTTGTCTCTCACTGGCTTTCTGGATGTGACAGACAGGAATGGTTCATGGAATGCTGAGTCACAGGGGACTTCCAGTACACAGGTCTGTGCCAGCGCTCACTCACAAGATGCAGTCCCTATTTATGAACCTTTAACAAGGTCTGAGTGGGGAGAGATTACTATAGGTCAGGACACAAGATCTAACAGGCTCTCTGTTTAGGAGCTTTAGAGATGTTCTGGACAACTGTTGCTGCATTTCTGCTGCACTGAAGGAAGGATGGCACTGGGGTGTTTCCCAAGTTAGGTGAGTAGAGGGGAGAATGATCTCCAAACCCAAGCTGCCACCTGCACTCAATGCTGTTTAATTGTACATATTCGCATGTGCTCCACATAGAGGAAGCTTCCTGTGTTCTGTATAGAGAAGGTTTGCGTGTTCCCTAGTAAGACAGTCTTTGATAGCTAGAGAATTGCCTCTGCCTCTGAGATCAGACTGAGTATACCTTGTCCAAAATGATTGGGACAAGAAGTGTTTCCAACTTTAGATTTTTGAGGTTTTAGAATATTTGCATTCACAAAATGAGATATTATGAGAATGAGATCTGGACCTACACATGAAATTTATTTATGATACCAATAATTCACACATTTTTGAGGACAAATTTACAGACATTTTGTGTGCCTATGCTTTGACTGTAACCTATCCCATGAGGTCAGGTGTGGACTGTCCTACATGGGCATGTCACATCTGTGTTCAAGAGGTTTTGGCTCTGTGTCCTGTAAGTGCTGATATGCTGTATTTCCATCTTCCTTTATTTCAATAAGTTTTTACATTTCATTTTTTATTTCTCTGATAGTCTATTGGCTCAAAAATGTTTTATTCAGTCTCTGTTTATATAATTTCCACACTTTCTTTCAGTTTTTACCTCTAATTTTGTTCTATTGTGATAAGAAAAGATATAAGATATGATTTCGTGTTTTAAATATTTGTTAAAACTCATTTTGTGATCCATCACAGGGCATATCCTAGAGAAAATTCTATTTACTGATAAATAAAAATATGCATTCTGCAGCTGTTGAGTAAAAAGTTCTGTCAATGTGTAAGCTCATTTGATACACACTGCGGTTGAGCTTTGACATTTGTCCACTTTCTCTCTGGATAACCTGTGCTTGCTGAGGGTCAGGGTCCCCATTGCCACTATACCTGCATCTACCCCTCCCTTTAGCTCCAGCAATGTTGTATAAAATTAGGTGCTCCAACATTAGGTGCATGGACTTAAAACTGTTCTTTATTCTTGAGGAATTTATCCCTTGGTCACTATAGTGACTTTCCTCACCTCTTTTTACAGTTTCTTCTACAAGTCTGTTTTGTTATATATGAACAAAGCTACTCTTGCTCATTTTTGGCTTCCAATTGCTTGGAAGATCATTTTATATCTTTTAACTGTCATTTGTGTGAGTGTCTTTACTGGTGAAGTGAATTTCTTGTGGGCAGCATGTTTTCGGGTATTTTTAATTATCAGTTAGACAATCTGAATATTTAGTCCGTTTATTTGCAAAGTTACTATGATAGATAGGGACTTATTCCTGTCCTTTTGTCTTCTAAATGCTTTTAATATCCATTGCTTTTGTCTTCTCTTGTTCCCCCTAGCAGTGTGATAGATTGCTGTATTGGTAGGGTATGATTCTCTTCCGTTTTTCTTTTGTGTATCTTCAGACAAGGAAGGACAAATACTGTGGGTTCTCTTTATTTTTTATTTTTTAGTTTTGGCAGTACTGGAGATCAAACTCAGGACCCTGCACTTGCCAGGCAGGCACTTATTCCACTGAGCTATATCCCCAGCCCCTGGTCTCTTTAATATGTGAAAGCTTGGCAGCAGGTCTGCTCGGCAGAGAACAGCAGAGACTGGACACTGCAAAGGGCATGGGTGGGAGGGAGACCGTGGCGGCTGGATTTGATGGCACACGCTCTCCATGGGCCGAACTGTGGCCCTGAAACCCACCCATATGCCATGTTAACATATCTTAATCCAATCCAAAATAATTGTTTAAAAAATGTTTTGTATTTCAGAGCATTTCAAATTTTGGATTTTCAGAATAGAGGTGCCCCCCCCAGCGTAAGTGTTTGTATTAGGGGGCATAAAATGATGAAGAGGGTGGCCTGTGGAGGATGCGGATCTGAGTAAAATCCCAGCATTAGAGGTCTTATTTATAGACTAGAACTGCTGGAGTAGAGATCTCATGTGCACAGTGATTCTCTGTCAATCGCAAGAAACATGTGCAAAGTGGAGACAAGGAGCAAGCACACCGCAGCGCAGGGTTGGAAAACAGCGCAAACTTTCCTCTCAGTGATTTCCAATGTAGTTTTAAGTGTTCTGCAGATGTGAGTGTACTGGCTTTTCACAGGTGTAAAATGTGCGCTTTAAATAGGTATCATAAATAAGATAGTGTAATTTTGTAAGTGGTGATGTCTCTCTTAGGAGCAGTGAGATGCTATAGTAATTGTTTATAATTTAATGCATTTCAATTACTGTCTTCTTTTCTAGTAGCACATAATTTTTTCTTTGACTACTGAAGCGATAAGGAAACGCACACAGTACCATGAAGAGTGAATCGTGTTTTCATCCGATTATTTTTCTACTTTAACCCCGTGTCCAAACTCTTCTGCATGCTTTCCAGTTAATTTCGAGTCCCTTTCACTGCACCCTTTGAGGTACACGTCACTTTGCTCATTTCGTACTTTCTATTAGTTACCTGCTGGAAATATCCCAACTTTTTCTGTGTTAATAATCTGAAAACATAAACTCTTTAGTGTGAACTCTTACACAGAGGAATTTAGGCTCAATAAAAATCATGCCTCTTTCAACAACTTTATCGTTCATTTTTGCGGTGTGATGACAACCTGTAAGAACACTGACTTAACATTTTATTGAGTGATTATTTAGCTTATTATTTAATTTCATTGACTGGATACATAAGAACTGGTTATGGTTTTGGCTATCGGAACTCAGCTCAGTAGTTTTCTTTCTCTTATTTTCACATGAGTAACATTAACATGTCTTTGACTGAGTCTGGGTGTCGCTCTGCAGATCATATGCATGCAGTGCATACTCAAAAGTTGTAGAAAATTAAATTCTGTCTCCATATTTATGATGATTCCACCAATAATCAGAGGCCAAAGACCAAATTGTTCTGTTTTTTATACTACTTCTTGTTAATCAATAAATGAACAATACTGCCTGATAATGATAGGCTTTAATATATTAAACATTGAATTGCACACTTTGAATGATTGAATCATGTATTATAGAAATCATACATTTATAAAGCTGTCAAAGTTGTACTAAGTAGAAATGACATGGACATGATTAAGGCTGACAACTTGATGGAGGTCACTTCCCATTCCTGGCAGCACTGGATGTCTCTGGAGCTGCATTTCCAGTGCTGGAATGTGAGAGGGTTTCCCTGGGTTAGGTTGTAGTCATACAAGACGGAGTTTGAATGGTAAGTCTCATAAATACACTGCATACCACTGATGGCATCTGATGCTTGTTTTTTGTTTGACCATGTATAATTTATAATTTCCTACAAAAGAATATCAAAGGATAGAACACACATGTGCTTGTACACACACCAACATTTATTTGCTTGTTCATATTTCTAGCATGGAAATTTGCCTTTTCCTCCCAGCCCCAGGGAGCCTCTGGCTTGGGATTTGTGACTATGGAATCTCACATGGTACGTGTTAGATTTTAATGCCAAGGACTTCGGGTTTACCCTTATATGCCATTAGAGCCACCATTTATGGTGTGCTTACTGTGCACCAGAAAGAGATGGTTATCAAATCCAGTCTCATAAGGGAAGTGCTATTTTTCCTGGTGTACTATTAACCACAAGGATGTAAACACGGTCAATGTCACAGCATTGTGTGACCACTTTGACTCAAACGACCGAATCCCACCTGAACACTTTGACATCTCTCTTCCGGTCTGCAGAGGTCTTAGAGGAACCTTAGAGACAAATACTCCCTCTTTTATATTGAAAGGCTACGGGGAAAAAGTGAGTAAGAGCCCCAAACTTACATTTTATGATAGGTAGGAAAACAGCGCAAAGTAAGAGCCAAAAGGACCTGCTACAGACCTAACACAACTGTGATCACTCATATTCATCAATTGTAGGTCTCCGCAAGTGGCCACGCCAAGGCAGACTCAGAGCGGGCAGGGCAGAATTCACCAGGTCTGGAAGGCAAGCTGGTTGCAAAGGCCAGCGAGTGCTATAAATCCAGGTGTTTGTTAGACTTATGGAGTAGGAGAAGGAGGGGGTGAGCAGGTTCTGGTCAAGAGTTTCTCTAGAAACGTTGCCAATCCAAGAAACCAGAGTACTAATGAGGAGCAATCCCCTTTTAAAACACTCTTTTTGTCAGTAAATGTTAAAAATAACATAGTTTGGTGATAGAATTGAGGAAGTTAATTATCTGTTTCTTAATTGTTTCTTTTCTGCCCTAGAAATAAAAAGCTAAATAAAATACTTCTCACCTTATTGTGAAGTTATTTTTAACTCTAAATAAAATATTGTGTCTAGGAATTGGGAGAGATGGAAATGTTTAAAATCATATCTCGTAACAGGAAAATTTTGAGTGTGAATGTGAATTTAGAAGTTACTTGTAGTTTAAAATAATGTATGAGATAATTCAAGTAAAATGTGTTCTGTGAATTTCATTAAGTCGATGTCCTGTAATAAGATATCATTTTCTCTCTAGCTCTCAGATTCTCCGTATCATTTTAGAAATTGTTTGAAATTTAAATGAAGTAATGGAAAACCATAAAATCACAAATTTATTTTCATGTATGGATATTTTAAAAGTAAGCCAAGCTTTTCTGTGTGTAGTGATTTTATTTCAGAGATGACCATTTAATTTTCTAAAGATATATATGAAAAGAATTTATCAGCCTATTAACATTCTTATAAAAATAAAATTATTTTACTTTATGCTTCTAATATAATTATGTTGGAATTACTGATATTAACAAACAATTACCTGGTCTTAAAATGAAATATCCAGTGCTGCTGAAATGTGATGTGCTGGGATTAAAGTTGAGAAAGATTTTAATTTTGGTGAACACTTTTCTACATTTTTCAGAATTTACAGAATGTACTAATACATAAACTTAGAAAAGGAAAATGATATATACATACAATATTTACATTAAATCAGTCATAGCAAACAATGAAAAGGAACAAAACTGTGAGATGACAGTACACTGATGTCTCTCTGTATGTGCAGTGATAACAGATTTTTATCTTGTGAAGTTGGGTATGTGCTGCAAGTTTGATCCATGGTTTTCTCCAAATACCTGCATGTTTAAAGCTTGGTCAGTAGCCCAGGGCACTACTGGAAGATCATAGGTCTCTTTTTTTAGACCTTAATATTGACCCCAGGGCCTTTGCATTGATTCATATCTCAGCCCATTTTTTCTTTTGAGACAAGGTCTTGCTAAATTGCTAAGTTGCTGCTGGACTCAGACTTGGAATTCTCCTGCCTCAATCTCGCATAGTGCTTAGATTACAGGCATATACAACCTTGCCCATCTTAAAGAACCTTTCATAAGTGGGGCCCTGGGGGAGCATTAAGCGGTCTTAAGTCCCAGGGGAAGGCTTACCTTCACTGGACATTGTGTGACCCTGATCTAGTCTTTTCTGTCTTTCACAACTTAGCCATGAGATGAGTGGCTTTGCTGTATCCAAAACTGATGGGTTCAACAAACCAGGGACTGAACCTCCCCAAACTGTGAGGCAAAGTAAACCTTGGCTCTTTGTAAAACTACCTGATCTCAAGTAATTTTTACAGTTGTGGAAAACTATCACAGCTGGGGAATCTCATAATCACAATACAATTATAATAAGGAAAATTTCAAGTATGATCTGGGTTTTACAATCAATGTGGTTCTCTACCATAGTGTGTGAGTGCTGACAAACTGTAGAAGGAATTCCTCCATAACTGCTCTTTGGTGAAATCTAATTGTGCAGGGAGAAAGCACACCACCTTATAAAGATGGAGAAGAAAATAAACAACTGGGTTCTGCGTGAATAAAGACCTTCTGGTGACAGTTAATCTGTGTGCCTTCCCAAACCACATTTCGCTTACATAAAATATAGATATTTGGTTAATGAAAGGCATTTAATGTCTCATTTCTATTCAAAGGATATATTTCCCTTTTTCTTACATGACAATATTCTACCTTTACTTTGTACAAATAGTACCTTTAAAATTGTAAACCTAAAATATGACAGGAGACATATATATTAAAAAAGAGATCCTGCTATGGCTTTTAATCCTTTGTTATTTCCTTTGGCAAAGCTAAGAAGTAATGAAGACTAAAGAAAAGTAGAGTTTCTGAATCTAACATCATTTCCATAGTAAAAAGTTTTGGGAAAATGTTTAGGAATAAAAATAAGGTACAACAGAACTCACACCTGACCAGGAATATCACTCACATGAAAAGAAGCATTTCTTTAAATTTATTGGCAGGATTAAAATCAGTATAACTTTGCAGTGGTAGTTCAGACAGTGTGACTGCATGGCCTTGGCAGATGACAGCTTTGACCCATTGATGACCCAAGAATGTCACCATCTGAGTTCTTCTAAGAGAGACTTGGACAGCATAAGTCACCCTCCTACACTTTCCACACAGTGGGTTATCTCAGGATATTTTTGGAAGTCTGTTTTTCACCCTTTTGTGTGTAATTTTCATTACCATTTGACATTTCTCTGTGGAGAATTTTGGTTTCCTTTTAGAGCAAGTCACTGGAACAAAATTTATTCACACCATGTACCACTTCATAAAACATAACAGAACGGCTTAGTGATTTAGACATGAGAAGCTTTAGGAAAAGAAAGGAAAAATTGGGGTATTGTCAAAATTATATGTTATGTAAACTGTTAAATAAAACATTTAATAAGCAATGAAATAACTTAATTCCAGGTAATCATCAATAACAAGAAGAACCAAGTACAATGAAGAACAAATCATCACAGAAACCCAAAGCCAGTCTGTATGCCCTCCTCTAGAATATTGTGTAGGTGGTATTAGGCCTTGTTTCTTTAAGCTTACATCCAATAGCAAGATCTCCAATACTGGGAGAATGCCCCATTTGAACTTGTTTTTGTTTATACTGAGTGGGGGAAAAGCAGAATGTCAAATCCAAGGATGTTTATAAAGAATTTTGTTCAACTCAAAACCTTATATATTAAGTGGTATTTTTTATACTATCTCATTATTTGCTAGCTTTTAGTAAAAGAATATTATATATATAATGTTATATATATAGTGTTAGTACATATGTATACCCTAAATCCATTTATTCTTCTGGTTCTCTATTACCTCTTTAATGTCTTGTGAAAAAGAAAGTTACATTGTGTAATTATCAGTCATTCACTTTAGAAAAAGACATTTGAAGATGTAAAGATTTAATAAAGCAGAAGACGGTGGGTCAGGAACCATAACAAGGCAGATCCCTTGAAGAGAACTCACAAAGAGAAGACAGTATGTTCTAAAGAAGAGTAATATCGCAATGACAAGCTACCTCAGAATCTCTGTGTCAAATGTTTGAATTTGTATCTAGAAGCACATATATTCAACACAACTGTACTTGTTTGTTTTACTTAATTTGTGACTACCCTAGATTTTTATCAGCTGTGACCCAAAAAAGGAAAGAATAACAGAGAATAATCACCTCTTCTTTATTCAGAACTGTGCTATCAGGGGGAAAATTTAGCTTCCCAAAGTCCTTCCAATAGCAGTTTTATCTGTTTTATTTTCTTCTCCTAAATTGGCAAGATGAGATTCCTGCTCTCCAGATGCAGAATCACTTTTCCTTGTGCTAACCGAGAACTGCGCAGATCTGCGCGACAGGAATAAGCACGTTGTGGGGTTTTTGTTTTAATTTACTTGCTTCTTGAGTGAAAGCCATTGGGTAAAATATACAACGTGAAAAATATGTATTTGAGAAGCTAATTAATTTTGAAAAATACAATTGAATATTTTAAAGTTGAAATATGGCTAAAACTTGGAAGTCCTCTTGGTTAAATTAATTTTTCATAGGCTATAAAAGCCAGTTGACGTCATTAAAAAATTACAAGTTAATTATAGGTTTAGATACATCAATATATTGAACACAAAAGAAAGAATGCTTCGAATTAGTTTTCCTCTATAAGTACATGTTTTGGAAATTACATTAAACTGTTAGTGTTTTTAAAAAATCACATTTTATTGAAGACAGGCACAATAGGCATAAAGTAATTAATTACTAAAGGACATGATTATGAAGTCATTTTGTATTCAAGGGTTGAATACAATATTCAATGTAAATTCCATTTTTGTCAAAAGAATAGCAAACATTTGCACAGTAATTACTCTATGCTCGCAACTTTGAACTTTAACTTACAATCATGCTCATTTTATTGATAAACTAACAAAAGTGGAAGTCAAGAAATTTGTTTCTAAGGTCCAGCCATGGGATTGAAAAGCAAAGCTCTTTTCTCAACACGTCCATCTGCAGCCTCCATGCTAGGCACGCTATGAATTTGTATTTTCTTATTTTGACAGTGATGGCACT
The DNA here is from genome assembly GCA_004027595.1 of Dinomys branickii. Taxonomy (NCBI): domain Eukaryota; kingdom Metazoa; phylum Chordata; class Mammalia; order Rodentia; family Dinomyidae; genus Dinomys; species Dinomys branickii. The sequence goes on from PVLD010001964.1 coordinate 144,182, forward strand.
GGAAGTACGTTAAGTCCTAGACTTCCGAACGAGTCCTGTTTTGGGAGACCCTCATAAGGCAGGTCCCTTCTTCAGTAGGACAAAATGAGTCCCACACAGCTTTGACTCTAACACACACTGCTCTGGGCTCCCTGGCGGTCTCCTCCACATCACTGCGCTCTTCCTCCTGCTGCCGACACCCTGGGCTCTGACCAAGCTCTGTACTGCGTGCAGGATCGCACTGACGGTGAGCACACAGCAGCACAGCCGTGACAACATCCTGCAAACCCCCGAGCTGCTTTCGTGATTTGTTGGCATCTTCGAGGGTTCTTAGTGCAAGGTTCTTTCGCAGCTGTGCAAGCTCACAACTTAGAAGTTTACAAGTGGGAGACTTACTGTATATGAGTGATCAATGTTCTAAAGATGTTTATGTGCTTGTTTTCTAGAAGCATTATATATGTTTAGACAGATTCAGATCCTTTCTCTTTTTTTAACATTTTTGTCCCTCATTGTGAGCTATGAAGAACGAAATGCTTACAAAGCCTCATGTTCTATTTGAAGAGATCTGACACAGTTTTACTTCCAGAACTACGGCAGGAGTTCTGTGGTCCAGTGCCCCTGAGAAACAGCTGTAACTACAACTCACGTAAATTTTTGAAAATAAGAAGGCAACAATTTGAGTTTTCTGAAAACTGTCCTAAAGGTATAAAAAAATTTAGAAACATTTATTCAGGAAAATCTATTAAATCCTGGTGAAATCTTCCCCCAGTGGTCCTGAGCTCCTCCCCAAGCTCAGGTAGTTCAGACTAGCAGAAGCCCCACCCAGAAAGTCTATCGCTGGAGGAGCCCATCCCTCTCCTCCTGATTAGCAGGTGGGGCTGGATGTGCACCCTGGAAGGGGCTATGAGCCGGCACTGCTTGCTTCCCATTGCCCCAGCTACTTGTGCAGAGACGAAGACCCACAGGAGCGAAGACCAGAGAGCAGGACCCCTTTGCTCCCCCAGCCTTGCCTCAGGACATGCTTGATGGACAGGAGTTCTGGGTCTCAACGGCCTTTGCCACTGTTCCCTGATCAGTCAAGGTGCTGTGCAGGGAAAGGCAATTTGTAAAGACCAGAGGCTGCTGTCTTTAGCGGGGACCCACTGCAGACTAGGGACGTCACTCGGAGAGGAGGAGTCTCTCTCCTTCCCCTCGCTTCTGAGCAATGGCTCAGAGACTTGGCCCAGGGAAACACATAGACCACAAGAAAACAGGGTTTTAAAGGTTCCCCACATGCTAAGATACATACAATATATTTTAAAGCATTTCTAGCCTAACAATGCTCCTGTAAAGAGTGGATATTTCTGTGGTAACCAATTAAAGGAGTATAACACTGACACAAGAGAAGCAAATAAAGTGTTGGCTGACTTTTTACCAACGTGATCGCCTAGTATGAGCCTTTGAGCTGTTAGAAAAAATCTCAAACTTTGACCCCAAGGTCCACCTCTGCAAAAGACCTGACCTCAACTGGTCTGTGAAGCAATACATGTTCCAGCACATTGTAAGCCGGGGCCCCCACCAGAGACCGTTCCTAGGACAGAGCACAATAAAGAGATCAGAGGAAGGAAAAATCAAATAAGCCCTGCTACCACTGTCAACATCCCGGACTGAGCATACATAAGTACGTCACCGGGCCCTCCAAGGGGTCGTACAGAAACTCCCAGTGGGGGGGGGGGTGGAAAAGGTTTCAAAAGTCACTAAACATATGAGCAAATAAACAGCCCAGGCAAATCCTGGGGTACAGAGATTCAGTCCATGGAGCTGTAACCGTGTGTTACCAGAAATGTCCACTTCTCAACTAAAAATTAGGAGACATGGAAAGCATAAGGAAAAAGGGACTCATACAGGAGAGGAGGGGAAGGGAGAGAACCTGAGAGGGGAGAGAACAGTAGAGGACAGGCTGTGAGATGCCAGACTTAGTGGGAAAGACTTCAGGAAGTCATTATAAATATAGCCTACTGCTTCAAAACGTGGGCAGGATGCCCAAGTACTCACACTCAGATGGGCAGAATCATTTCTTTAGCTACAGCAATGTCCTTTGGTGTCATCTAACGATGTGGTCCTGAGGGTGTATTCTACATTCCTGTTCTTTTTTTTCTGAGCATCTATTCAAAGATTTTCAAAAGAAACACAGGTTATTTGTCTCGTGAGTAAAAAAGATTATATCAAATTGTATGGCATCAGATTATCTCAAATAATATCCCTAGCATGATAACCCCTTTTAAGTTTTTCTTTATTGGATATTTCTGAAAAAATACGAGCTGAGTTCAATTGTTTTAGCTTTGCATCTGCCTTCCCAGTGTTAGCTTCTGTATACAGGAGTCATCACTGCACTGACTTTCAAGTTGCAGTCTTTGTAAACAAAGGATGAGAATTTTGTCCCTAAAACATACAGAAACAGGGAACAGCCCTCATTTGGCTTTTAGGCACAACTTTTGTCTATACCTGAAAAGTTCAAAATACTCTAGTGGATATTACAGAGCATGCAAATAAATATATGTGGTTTTCAGTATGAAAACATTACAAGCTGACAATCAAATACAAATGTAATATATCATTTGAGATATTTTAAATCTTAAGTGAATCTTCTATAAAAGGCAAGAATTATAGTAAAGTATAGGGTAGAAAATTTTGACTTGGATAATAGTAAAATATAACAATGTTATTTGAGGCTGTTGTTTAACAACTAGAACTAGGCATACAGTAGGTATCTAAAAACCATGCATAATTTTTGATTATTGGTTGATAGTATATGAACATCACTTATTTTAGAACTGGTTTACTTACAATTTAATGGGAGAATTCTTAATTTTGGACCATTCTGGGTAATAGTATTAAGTGTCACAGTTTTCTATTTATTCATTTTCCTTAACACTAAATTTTATAATTTTGAAGTGGAATTTTCTATGTTTCAGACTATCCTCCCTTCTGTACTTCTGAGATACTGAATGCTTCATAGAATAGAAATAACTTTGTGCTTTATTTTCCCCCAGTGAGTTATTCTACTTGCACCATAAGAAAACAAATATTTCTTTCATACAGCTTAATGAAAATTCCCAGGTCAAATCTTTAAGACCAGCAAAGTAAAACAATTTTCAGTACAGCTCATGAACTTTTGCCTAAAATATTTGTAATAGTCAACATAATTACCTGAATCCTAAGTCACAGCCTTTCAGTACCATGGTTTAGCTGAGAGATCTGGCCTGAATATACTGGGGAAAAGATAGTAAATAAAAAATACTTTTAAAAAAATATTCCACAATAAGTACCAAATCACAAGATATTGGTAGTCTGAAGGTGGCCAATTGTCTGGGAAACTGGAGTAGTGTCAGGTCACATAAATATTTATGAGAAAAATAAATGTGATAAAAGACCCAGTTGGACTTGTGAGTTATACAAACTCAGAAATTATACCTTTACCAACTTTTCACACTGAAAAAGAAAGTGACTCAGAGAGAGAGAGAGAGAGAGAGACAGCGAGCACATCTGAGTATTCTTGAATATATACTTTAATAAACTGAGATTGAACTTTTATTTTCAACAAAGTAAAATTTTAATTATTTTACCTTACACTAAAGATTATCAAATGCAAAATATACACTTGATTATAAATGGGAAGTACTATTACAGAGGGGTTAATGCAAAGGAGATCGTATACTTGATATCATAAAAATATTTTGTTGTTTATGGCCGTGGCATCCAAAGCTAGAGAGATGAAGACGGAATACCTCTTCTGTTCTATAACTGGATCTCTCACCTCTCTACAAGGAGGAAAGTGGGAAAGCAATTCACTAGAGAAAGAAAAAACCCTGAGTGAGGTTCTGAAATAAATTTTACCTTCTCAGAAATTGATCTTTCTCTAAAGTCCCCTCCCTCCCTCCCTCATTACCCTTTTCCTTCTTTCCTTCCTTGTGATTGTAATAATTTAATTATAATGTGATGAGAGTCTTCATCTGCCAAAATATAACCCCACATTTTTAATAAAAAAGAACTTTAAGCATAAATTACTACTTGCAGCTGGGAACTGAGGAAATGTCCTCATCATGTACATGCTAAAAAGAAAGCAGCAGAACCATTTTCTGCCTATTTTCTAATACTGTGAAGAGTTTGTTCTTTGGTAGACAATATCTCTTCTTGAACACATCTACTTTAAACAACACAACTTGGCTATATTTGCCAGAACTAACACAAATGACATTTGCTCTTCTCTAAAGAGGAAGTTTAACCAAAACTCTTTTTCTTGTCTACAGTTTTCCCAAGGCTCAAGTTATCCTAGTTTAATAGAAACACAGCTCTAGATAAATAACTGAGGTTTGCTCTCATGCAGCGGACTGTTGACTCAGCTAGGAGCCTGTCACTCCAGTGTAATTCAATGGGAAGGCTGCCTTTGAAAGTTGACAAGAAAAGTTCTTTACCTTACGTGTTCTATGCACCGCCTTCACAGCTAACTGCATTTTTGGCAAGAAAGTACATTTCATTTGGCTCGTATTTCCTCTCTCATTAGCAAAATTATTTATAGAACACCAGTGATGGATGATTTTGCTCTTTTTATCTGGAATATTACCAAGGTTCTATAGAAAAATTAGGCTCAAAATGGGAGGGAAAAAATCAGAATTTAGTGTTTTATCTGGATGCACCAGTACAAAGTATTTTGTTAAAATCTTGACCTTCAGTTAAGGTACTCAGTATCATTTTTAAAAATTACAAGTGCACTCTTCCCTAATGTAAGAAAATCTCCTATCGCCCCACCTATCTCTCCATGTTATATAACTGTCTAGAAAAGCTAGATAGTTGTGAAAGACACTCACTATACAATGTGCTAATTAACTCATAGTTCAACTACCAGGAAAAACCAAAATAATGTTATCAACAAACTGAGTTCCAACATCATAAAATATTTAGGTACTAGTTGGTTTGGAATCCTAGGGACTCTTTGTATATCAGGATGAAAGCAATTTAAACTGTTCATTAAAAGCATATTTGATCTCCTTGGAGATATTCTCATAAACAGATGTCTGATTTCATGTGTTTGGTCATACCGGATTGTCAAATTTCTTATTGTACCTAGACAGGAAATCTGTACTATTTTAATTGTCATTACACTACTGAACTATAGATGATAATTGATGAATAGTTGCCCTTTTATTTAAAATGCTAGTTAAGGAACTGTTGGTGATTCCCCTCACCATGGTTGATTTAGATGGCTGAATGGCAGCCGAGGTAACTAATGTGATGGATAATTGTAGAGGTCACAAGCACATCTGGCAACCCAGGTTTGCAGAGACCTCCAGAGGTCCCTTCGGTCCTTTCCCCCAGTGTATTCAGAAGAATGGAGACTCGTCTGGGAAATCTGGCTATATTCTTTATTGTGTAAGGGGAAAATCATAGTAATGCGTAATAAACTGAAATAAATTCAGTGTCCCTTTTGTTAAGTAATGGGCCCTGGGTATTGTGTCCAGCAACAAGAAGCTGAATAAGAGTCTCCTTTTATTTTATTTTTGCTTAACATATTAAGCATCTACTAAGTGCAAGGTGTTTCATAGATAAGACACTGGGCTGGAGTTGGGTAAAACCCCTAATGTTGACACCCAGTTTCTGTGTTCTTGAGGAACAGTATTCATATTGCTCCCTTGTCCTCAGATTTGTGACTAGTACTAACTACTTTCCCTGTTGTACACAACATTTAAAACAATACACATCAAAGCATCTTCAAGTCTACATGAATAGTAATGGTGATTAGTTCATTCGGGTCAAATTTAAATTCACACCAGGGTAGACCAGGGCCTTCATTATCTTAATACTACAAAAGAATAAGAAAAATCAAACAGCACCTCCGCTCTGTTCCTAAGTACACTTGCTACTGTACTTACATAATTTTTATTCGTTTGTGCGCAATACATGAGAGATGCGTTCAGTGTGGAGAATTTTTGCACATGAACATTGCTCCTTGATCCCTTCCCTCTCCCTCCTTTTCCTCCTCTCTCCCTAAAGCCCAGGCCACCTTCCCAACTGCAGTGTATCTCCGTTTCTCATCATCCATCTTTTTTTAATTTTCATTTTTATTAGCAGAAGTTTGCTTTCCGCACCGAGCTCTGCTCACCGCAGGGAGCTGGCGGAACGCGTCTCCTCTTCTTTTGTGTCCCTTCCCTTTCCTCCCGCTCAGCTCCTCCCGCTTTCACGGTGCTCCTTAAATTATAGTTAGGTTTTCTCCCAAGAGAGACACATGTGATGTTTAACCTTCCATGGAATCCATTTAATTTAGTCATCTTTCTCTATGAAATAGAGAGCTAGAACAAATCACCTGTGTTGGAGAATAATTGAACAGCCATATAACATCAGCAATTTCCAGCAGTGCCACAGTGCTGGCAAGCCACAAGTCAGTCATGAATCCTGCTTCACACACACATCGCCCTTGTCTAAGAAAAGCCTACTCTACCACGAGATGGTAATCAACTCATCCGAGGCTTTATGCCGTGCATGCATCTCTCAGCAGTGTTATTGTCTCTTGCTCATATGTGCAACATTAGATAAATGTAAGTACCACACACTCATTGTGCTGCTGGAGCTTCTAGATAAACAGCAGCAAAGGGCATAAAACCTCTGTCTTGCTTTTCTCATTCAAAACTTCATTTCTCAGATTCATGTACATGTTGCATGTAGCCATAGATTTTTTTTGTAGTACTGGTGATCAAACAGTTTGATTTTTTAAATATCGTAAAAATTTCATTTTGTATTACTCTGTTGTAAATTTAACTGAGATAGTCAATAAAGTTGATAGACATGGGAATGATTTTCAGTTTGAGGATATTTTAAGTGGAGCTGCAGGTAAGAATATAACAAATAGAACTGCTGTGCGGTATTTAGTGTGTGTAGGGGGTTTTCCTTCACAGTTGTGACTTACCTAAAATTACAGTGTATACTTCTAAAATTTATTGATAGCTTGGTCTGTGGACTATTCCTGGCTTGGATGATCCTGTAACCACCATTGTAAGCTGTTTACTGAAGCAGCAGGTACAGCACTCTGGGCAGATCTCTGAGGACCTGCCAAGGCCTGGGAATCTCCATTGCTAAAACTGCGTCATTAATCTTCTTTGTGTAAGCATTATCATTTAGATGTTCACTACTATGTTGATCTTCATTTTCTTCCTTCTTAGCCTTTCTATTTGAAGTCATTTGCCTTGTGTAAGAGGCAAATGGTGGCCTGGGTTTTGCTTGAGTACGAATTATTATCAAGATACTTTCCCTTGATGTAGAGTTCCAGAATTCCAGTGTGAATCTTCTCCTGCACACTCGAGATGCCCTGGCTGCTGTTAAAAAGTCAGACATCAATCCCTCTTTCACAGCCTTGTGAGACAGTCTTTTCTCTGTTTGCCTAATTTTGAAAATTTCTTTTTAGGTTTGCTATTTAAAAGTTTTACTAAGGTGTGAGGCTGAGACAGGAGGGCCAAACTTTAAATTCAAGCGGGTAACAGAGTGACTCAGTCAGTCTGTGTCTCAAAAAACTAGGGAAAAGAGTTGGGATATAGCTCAGGGGAAAAGACATATGCAGATGTGAGTTTTGAAAGTCATTGCACAAAGAATTTGTTGAGCTTCCTGAACTGGTATTTTTACCAGTAGGGAAAATGTTTAGCTGTTCTCCAAAACTGACTCTGATTGTCTATCTGGTCTTCTCCTTAAATTCTACTTCACTAAGCCACAGACCTCACTTTATTCTCATGCAAAAATTTCAAGTCTCAATAAACCTAGAGTTAAGCTGCTCTTCTACACATGCTTGTGGCCAGTTGTCTGCCTTCGAGATGAGTATTTGTCTCTTCAGCTGTGTTTAATCTGAGGCGAATCCTGTCCATTATGCTCTTTATCTTACCTCACATTTGACAACTCAAAGTGCATTTTACCTTTTTAAAAATTGAGTAGGCTCTGTTTAATGTTCCATGCTTACTATTTTCTACCTTATTTATAATTTCATTATGGTTGCTTTATAATTTTTCTCTGACAATTATAAACCTCTGAAGTTTATCAAATCAGTTTCTGTTACCTGTTATTTTTGCTACTCTTGGTGTATGTTTTCTTTTACTTTGCTTATGTAGATGATTCCCTCTGTGTTCTTTGCACTGTTGTTATACAGTTGTTCTGTATAGATTCTTGAGGGCTTAGCATGCAGGTGTGTGTTGTCAGGAAGAATTTGTGTTTACCACCATTGTGTGGTAGGCACTGTCTAGTCGAGACCATCACCCACTAAGACGGTGCTGCATCATCTCAGGTTCTGCTCAGGGGAAAAGCTAAAAGCCAATGCCAAAGCTAAACACATTCTCAGTTATTAAGGTTTTTTCTTTTTAAATTTTTCTTCCTCTTTTCAATGCCAAGGGAAACCAGTAAGTACTGTTATAGGGACAGCAGCACTTTGGCTCTCTATTGGAAACTGCACAATCTAATGAGGGAACTCCTATTAGATATAACACTTTGGGGGAGCTCTGGGTGTTCACTGTATCATCTTTGTCTTCAGAGACCTAAACTCTAATGCCTGCTTGGCTTGCCTTTTTAGTAAACACCATCATGTGAAAAGATTTAGCTGCTCCAGTTGTTCTAAGGAATTCCCCTTTCAGATGGCCACCTTTCTTTAACCTCTAGTTTTATGCCTCCCTCCTAATAGAGCTTCAACCTGTGGGGTGTGTGTGTGTGTGCATGTGTGTGTGTGTGTGTGTGTGTGTGTGAGAGAGAGAGAGAGAGAGAAAGAGAGATCTATCACTGTCACTGTGACAGTGACACATGAATAAAAGCATATTTATTTTTAATAAATCCATTTAGAGGGACTAATTTAAAGAAATATCAACCAACATTTTAAATTGTTTTCACTATAGTTTGTTATGGTTTGAATTTGACATGTTGAATTCCTATCCCCTGTATCTCAGAAACTGGCCTTACTTGGAAACAGTCTTTACAGATGTAATTAGTTAAGTTAGGACAAAGTAATATCCTCAAAAAGCCTTAATCTATGTGACTGATGTCCTTAAAAAAGGTTGGAAATTCAAACTTAAATGGGTACCTACGGGAGATTTCATATAAATATGAAGGCAGAGACGGAGGTAATGATGCAGGAAGCTGAGAAACACTAGAGATTTTTAACAAGCTACGAGAAGTCAGGAAAGAGGCGGAGCACAGATGTTCCTCACAACTCTCAGAGGAGCCAACCCAGATAATGACCTGGACTTTGGATCTGTCGCATCCAGAACTGTGAGACAATAAATATTTGTTGTCTAAGCTGTATGGTGCACACCACTTTGTTTGGCAGCCCTACAGGGCCCAAGTTGCGGCCTCTCCCAATTCCACACAGGGTCACCTACACGCGTCTTTTACAAAGGACGAGGTCTCTCACCATCTGTCTGTCCTGTATAAACCTCCTCTCCTTTCCTTCCCGCCACCCTTCCTTCCCTCCTTTGTTCCTGCAGCTTTAGTACTGTCACTGCGTGTGTCACTGTAGTATGGTGACTTTAACGCCCGGGAGAGGTATAGCTGGGCCAGGTTGAATTCTATTTTTAGATTGTTGAGGAATCAGTATTCAGATCTCCATAGTGGTTCTACTGGCTTATATCCTCCCTCCCCCAATAATGTAGAAGAGTTACTTTTCCCCGTGGCCTCACCAGCATTATTTGGGATATGAGTTTCGTGATGGCCGTTCTGGCTAGAGTACGATGGAGGTGCAGTGATGTTTTGATTTGTATTTCCCTAGTGGCTAAATATATTAGACTATTTTCATGCACTTACTGGCCATTTGTACTACTTTGGAGAAATGTGTGTTTAGTTAATTTTATTGGTTCATTTGCCTCAGAGCGGTATTTCTTTATATATACTAGTCTTCCCTCGGTAGATAGCTTGCAAACTTTTCTCCCATTCTTAAGATTTTTCTTTACTCCACTGATTATTTCCTTTGCTTCTCATCAGCTTATTATTTGGTATAATCTCATTTGTTTATTCTTGGTATCACTTCTTGTGTTACAGGAGTTCTGCTCAGAGTCATTGCCTATGACTATAGATTTAAGAGTTTGAGGGCTTCCTCTAGACAGAGTATTAGGACCCTGGCCTGTTCCTGTCACTTTCTCTGCTAGTGATACCACTGAACTTCAGCCTGACAACTAGCTCCTAGTCATAGAATCTCTGCCGCCTATCCGTTCTCCTGCTTCTTCATCTCAAAGTGTATCTATATGTCTATATGGAGATGTAGATATTACATATTATATATCATATATTATTCACTCCTTCCTCCCGCTCATTACCCCTAAAATGTCTCTTTACCAGAAACCAGAAGAACCACTGTTTCAGACAACTAATGTTTGGGGGACTACAAAGACATGAGGATGTAGTAACAACACAGAACTTTTGAGGTACAAGAGGAAAACATACAGTGAGTCACACAAAAATATCTCTCAGGCTTTTAGGAAAATCAACATCTTAATAAAGGATCCTATCCCATGGCTGTTACTCTTGCTCTAGATTTGCAAAGGTTGCAAGGACTAATTCTTACTTAATTGCCAAAGATGGTTCTTGCTGATTCATTTCTGTTACTAGAGCAGAGCGTTTAAGAGCTCTGAATTTACTGATTCATGTATCTACAACTTTCCTTGTCTTTAAAAACTTAATTCTTCCCTCCTGGAAGTGGCTCATAACTCTTGCTCCTTTCTCCTAGCTTTGCTGTGAGCTATGAGTACAAATGATGCATGGACCAAACTATCTGTCTCCCTTCCTACCTGCCCTAGATCATCTATTTCAAAAATAAATGCTATTAAAGAGACTATCGGTGAGATGTAGTTTGCTGTAGGACTCTTGATTCTTATCGATCCCACTGAGGGTGCAAAAATCACAATAACTCATTTACATCCAGTCCACCTCTCAGCACTGTTTCTGCAGTTGGCAGCTTTGATATGTGAAGACACGCCTTCCAGAAATGCACTGCACACCCGAGAGACAGGCTGTCCCACCCCAGAAAATGCCAGGCTTGTTCACTACTTCACAGATAAAATGTAGTGCATTTCCTAAATTCACCACATTCATTGAACTTGACATTTTCTTAGATTCGGTGGCATGTTCCACAGCACATTTAGGCTACTCCTGGCCCGTGAGTGTCCCTAAGAGACATATGGAACTGTGACCCAGGAGGACAAGGAGGATGCATTTACCACTGTTTTTGCAGTCATAAAGTGATGCCACTTCAAAACACAAAAAGCAAAGCCCAACAAAAGAAGTCACTCTCAGAACTGTTTTGTGTAGTACTAAAAGTGAAACATAATTACAATATATTTGTATTCCTGTGAATATCTTTTACCTCTACTTCTAGACATTATGTGTTCTTATGTCTTAATTTGTGATATGTATTAGCAATAAAACCAATTAGAATTTAAAACTACAGTTAAAACTGTTCTCTGTGATAGATGACCCAGTATGTATCTTATTTTCCCATAAAGTCATACCACACATATTTTCTCTCACAGACCACAAATTTCCCTATCATGCAAGCATAAATTCATTATATTGTATATTGTCTTCTATTTATTTACCTAGCACTGACTCATATGTATTTACATTTCTTAGTACAGAGGTGTAAATTAATAGCAGTTGTATTACATATAATTTCATCACATAAAAAGTGTATCCATTCACTGCATGACTATATTTCCTCATCTGCTCTTTCAGCATTGTATGTTACCTTATTTTGGTTATTTCCTGCTTCAGTCTTCTTGTTCATGGGTTTTTCTCATTTAGAGGGTGGATAAGTAAACAACCACTTATACTGATTTTCAAAACTGTTCCCATAGCAATGATGCTCTTTGCCTTTCACAGGTATAATTACAGGGAACATTTCTTTCCTACCTATGATAAAGCCCTGATATGCAATCGGATGCATTTGGAGATGGGTTTGGGAAGAAATGAGGGCTCCATGTGGTCACAAAAGTGAAATTAGTGCCCTTGTGAGAGCAGACACCTGAGAGCCAGCATGCATGGTCCACAGGAAGAAGTCGCAGGAGGTCGCGGGGAAGGGAGGGGTTTGCAGTCCCGGAGGAAGCACCTCCAGATAAAACCCATCTTCCTAGCAAACTAATTTTGGATTGTTAGCCTCTAAAACAGGGAGAATGAACTCTTGTGGTTTAAGACTCTCCATCTACGGAAACCCAAGCTGACTGACACAGGTCTGTTTTGATTACTTTTTATTTGTATGTTTGCTATGGTTTCAAGGCTGCTATGGAGAAGAATAATTTCTTTGGCTTATTTTATCATCTTAGAATAGTGGCAAATTTGTCCTTAGGTGATCAGGTCAAATCATTACCAGAAATCAGAACAATGCAGATTGAGAGCACCAGAATAATTATGATTAGATTTTCTGGCCAGCTGTTTGCATGGTCAGTGTCACTCATGAGTAGTTTAATCCAGCAGATGGATATCTTTTGGCAAGAAATTGATTACGATAATGGCCACATAGCTTAGATTTGTTACATCCAATCACACGCTTACTAAACAAGTGGCTCATTGGCCATCGACTTGTTTGGTAATTTTGAAGAGAAATGTCAAGACCAGGTCAAAAATTTCTCTGCATAGATTTCTGCTTTGACCCTGGGGAGCATCTTGGATACTAAATTGACATATGCTCCTTGGGGAACAGCTTCCTGGAAAACTATTTCAAAAACTTCAGGTCTCCTTCTGTGGCCTCTGTCCATGTGGTGCACGCGTCTGTGGATCCGTCTGGAACAGCAACTGTAGCAGGCAATGCTTTTCTATCTTCACTAACCTCGGGCGTACTCAGCTCTTGCCTTCATCTCTGTCCACACCACCTTCTTTCTTTATTTCCAATAATTATTATTGGTGATTTCCCTGAGTTTTGAGTTCCTTTCCTTTCCTTTATACTATATTTAGATCTATTTAAGTCTATTAAATCTTCTAAATTTCCATTCTCATCTTCAGCCCTGTATTGTTGTGCTTTTTTCTTAACAAAGATTATCTTTCTAAAAAATAGTTTTCAAGCTCCCTTGGCCTTGTGGTATCAAAATTAGTGTCATTTCTTGATTAAAAGAAGCCACTCAACAAACAACAACAGATAAAGTTTAGGTGAAAAACAATCCAGGATCACAATGAGATCAGATCGACAGGATGACTCTTGAACCTGTGATAGGTCAGGTGCTTCTGTCAGGCTGAGTGCATATGGGATACCGTTATTTTTCCTCTTTTGAGCCTGACTGAAGTGTGCAGTGTAGGGCTACAATCTCAGTGCTGCTTAGCTAAATCGGAAGCCAGTGATTTAATACAACAAAACTAAACTCAATCCACTTGCATGAAAGTAGGCACCACTGTGAATGAAATAATAGGCCACGCGGGGGGAACTGCACAGCTGGGCACCTGCACGCTAGATGTCTTTAAGCTTAAGCCAGAACTAACATGGACATGGTCCAAGCCCAGGGATTTGGGTAATGACCGCATAGCTGGTTGAAGAATGTCGTGTCTGTGTCAGAAGGGTAGCTCAAGGACAGAGTGCTTGTTTGGCATGTAGCACCCTAGGTTCAATGACCAGCTCCAAAAGAAAATCTTGCATAAAAATTGAAGGTATAAAAATAGAAATGACTGTTAAACTGATTTCTATCTCCAAACAACAAGCTCCACAAGGATGAAGATAAGGAAATCTTTGTTTTGGTCAATGTAATATTCTGGGCACTTAGCTTAAAATGTGGCAGTTATGGCGATTCAGTGTGTTTTCACAGAATAAATATAATGAAAGGCACCTTTCACTAGAGTAGAAGTTTCTACTGCTCCAACCTGGTACTTGTTTCTTCTGGTCATACAGGAAGACTAAGCTTTCCAAGTCCCCTCTACTAAACCAGACCTAGCACAGAGACCTAGACTGCGAAATATGAAGAGAAGCTGTGCGTGCCACTGCTGGGCCGAGACCTTTGCAAGGGTCCTGAGCATTCTCCCTACTCTCCTAGTGCGGTGGACACTATTCTGCAGCAGAGGCTGAGCATGTCCCTCAAGCGCTCCAAAGAGACTTTTCCTGGCGGTTGACCTGCCCACGTGTGATTTACACAAACTTCTGCTGCTTAGCAGTGAGTTTCAGATTATTTTGTTAATGTCTGATTAGACTGACATATTACACTGACTTTATGCATGTTATTTTTATTTCCAGTTAAAAATGATAGGGGTGTGTAGTGAAACCTTAACTTTTCATTTTTGTATTAGTTATATTTGCATCATCTTAAAGAAATGAAGGGGCAAGTTCTCTTTCACTTAATTTGTGATCTGATTCAGTATATTCTCTGTAAAATCTTAACAATATTCTCATATTTTTCCTTTGTTTATAAAATTACTATTGACTATGTGGTGAATAAATCTTTTTAATAGACTGCAAATCTTAATCTTGTGGAAATACAATCTATATAAGGAAAAAAAAATCCCGAGCAAAAATAACAAATACCATAGAGGACAATGCAAGCTTCTAAATAATAAGTGAAGATCACTTGGTCTATGAAAAGAACTTAATTAAATGTACATCATTCAGAGATATTTTTACTTCTATATAATTAAAAGCACTTTGCACTTTCAATTAAAAACCAGCTCGCACTTTACAAGTGCTCCTCTGGCTCTTCTGCTCCTCAGTGTGTGCTCTGATTGTCTTCTGAAGTCAAGTAGTAGAGTCCTGTTATCCTCAGTGAATGCCAGAATGGATAAATGCTGCTACAAAAAGGATGCATTTGCTAAGTCAGGGTTCAATTATACAAAATTATTCTTAGACTTGACCTAGAATATTTGCTTTAAAAACAAAATACAAAGCTCGGCTTCTGAAAATTGTGAGGATGAAGCAGCCGGAGAAACAGAAAGAACAGCATGCTGGATGGATGTGGTTTATTTTTCTAATGGCCAAGACCTTGGAAGCCTGGAACAGAAAGGAAATGAGAAATAATAACCTAGAAATGTGTTTCATTGAATTTAAAAATGAAATAAAAGTTTCTAACTATTTACTCACTGGTCAAAACCAATTTTGCAAGTGATAGGAAACTTCCCTCATATCATGGAAACTTTACAGAGAGTTTATTGAATCAATTTCACAAATTAGGTGAAGTGTAGCCAGCATTTTACTAGTACTTCTTTAGCCTTTATAGTAATCTTGTGACATAGATCTTTCTTCTGCTTTGCAGTTGAGAAAGTGGGCTAAGAGTCTCCTCACCATGTGTCTGATTGCAGAGCTTATAGTATAGTAGCCCTGTTTCACATAGTAGAAAAAATCAGATTAACAATTATTATTTTTATCACAGGACTTCTACTCAAGCAGTGATCTGTACGTGGTATCACACAAGTAAGAGGTTTAAGGTACCACAAGTTATAAGAGACATTTGGGTGCAGTGCAAGTGTTAGGGTTCTGTGATCTGAGTTTAAGATTCCTGTCTATAAAATGTAAAATGACACCTGTCCTGTAGAACTTAAGGGTGTTAAGGCTAAAGTGCAGGAGCCTGGGACAATGTCTATTTGATGTTAAGAGATTCCTGTGTGCACTTGTCAACTTTGTGTCTCTATGCACACTGCCTCTGAGACCACTGCATAATTGCAACGGCAAAAAGAAACATAAAAATTGTCACCCAGGATTTGGAAGCAGATTTATTTAATGTCATAGGGCACTGACAAGGAATTAATTATCCTTCAAAATATCAGGCCCTGATCCTTGGTAGTGTGAGGCTTATATGGAATAAGCAAGCAGGAAGTACAGAGGCAGAGTATTTGGCTGTCTTTGACTTGGTTCTTACAATATGCCTCACAGTGACCAGTCATTTCTAGGAGACAGTAGTAAGAGGAACTGTAACAGGAACTGTTACCTGGGCAACTGAAGTATACTGGGGGGGGGGCATGTTTTCAGCTACAAGATAACCTTACCTACCTCCTAGCAGGAATAAAGGAAAACCAGAGGATACGAAAACTGCTGTGATCCGGGATGACACAGCATGATTCTCCTTCGGTCTCTTGTGATTAGCTGCTCATGGGAATGCGGTAGAAGCCATGAGATGTATGCACCACATCATTTGGTACTTATGTTGCTTTTCAAAGGTCACTTATTTTAGACATCACAGTAGCAGTGTGTATTGCCATGTAAATATTCCTGCAGTATCACTTCAAATGTTTTTGGTTACAATTTTGTAACATCTAAATACCTTTCATAAACTTTCTAGGAATTCTATGAGGTAATCTGGGAAAAGACATCAAGTCTTATTTGAGGTAATAAACTAATGCGTGAGCTACAAATTCATCCTTGTAGATCAAGGATGTTGCTGCTGAAAATGAACTACTTTTGGAGTTGGGATTGGGATTGGGAAAAGGATTTATTCTTTTTTGTTTCTTACTGTTGACTTCTCAGTATTGCTCCAGCAACATTCCTTCTGTGCATTGGCAGTGGCAGTTTGTTTCAGAACCAGGAGGTTTTCCAGGTTGATTTTTTCTACCACCTATGAATCAGTTCATCCAACCAGCATAGGCCATCTGGTCACCCACACCCCAGCAGGGTAAGACTCTGCCTCCAAGCAACTGTCTCCCTCCGCTTGTCATCTGGTTTGACTCCAGGAAAAGGCTCCTCTGAGATTTCTAACTCTTAACAATTCCAACCTTTCTCATTGTTTCCCATGTAAAAAGATGTTAACTGCCACCTCCAGTTGCTACCTCTGTGACACCTTGTGTGCAGGGAAGAGCTAACCGTAGGCTATCTCTTGGAATTTGGATTTTGGAAGGTTCTGATCACTACCTGATGAGAATGGCTTGTGGTGCCTAAGTTGCTTATACAAGGACTATCATTCCTTCTTGCTCCTGCGTTTACTCTAGAGTCTGGAAGTTTGTACACAAGAGGCAGCAATTGTCTGGGGATGCAGTATCTACAAAAGACTGTGGGTACTGAATTTTTAATGAGCACCTCTGATAGAAAACATTTCACAGAACTACTATCACAAAACACTGTTGGAGAATTAATGAATCCCCGAAGGAGTCACTAGAAATGTGAAACTGGTGTCCTCCTGCCACCATGCACATTTTTTTTGTGTGGATTTTTCCCCCTGTCCATGTGCTATGATAAACCACAGCTCTGAGCATGACTCTCTGCTTAGTTCTCAAGTCTTCTCTATGATCTTAACCAAATTTTTCAGACAGGTTACTTACGAGGTAAAGAGTGTTCTGAAAATTGCACTCCACAATTAGGCAGCCCCACTGGTTGGATTCTTGAGCTACTGGGGCTTCCATGACCGACTCAAGGAAAATACCCCTTCCATGAGTCAGAAGTCAAAGAACAAAGACAAGACCAGGTTTCTTACAGTCCCTTTGAAAACCGCTTCCAAAGAATGAAGGAGCTTCTCCAAGGTCCCACCTCTTACAGGACTACAGGGCCTCTCAACAGTGCCATTTGGGGCCTCAGTCTTGAAGAGAGGAAGCTTTGGCAGACACTGCCTGTATTCACATGGTAGTACTTAATAATAATTACTTGTATTAAATTTTGTGTTAAAATAACTGGCACTATTCTGTGACACAACTTTTTGTAGCACATCCAGTAACCAACACCAGTACAGACACGTAGACACAATAGAAATATTGTCATCAGCTCCAGAGAAGGTGGCTAGGAGTCAGGCTTCATGTGCACCCAAGATTCACATGATATTTGTAAATAAATTTGGGGAATATTCTGTAATGGTGTAAAATATGTTTGTTCTTTCTTGAGTAGCTAAGGAGTAATTTATAGTAAATAAAGTGTTCTTCCTCGAAGGGTAATTTCATTTATTTGCACAAAAGTCATTCGCCAGCAGTTAACACACCCTTAGGGTGATAACATCAGCAATGTTCTGCTAAACTGGTCTATAATCATATGGGTGTGCATCATAGAACCCATAATGTCAGCTTTGGGTTTATTCCATGTCTGTGATAAGGTCAGTAGGTGATAAATAATGAAAATGTCACAAGAACATTTTATTCCCCATTTTATTCCACATAGCTTTTCATTTTGGGGAGTATAGACATTTTTAAAAATTGCTCAGAACCACAGGAAAATAATATGTACAATGGCTAACAGAAACTAAATGACGCTAAGTATTTTTCATGGCATTGATCTTTTTAGTCAATACATTGCCACAGCAAGAATAAAGAGGATAGGCTATACAATACTGAACATATGTAGAACATCTAGATTTTAATTATAAAAGCAAAACAAAATCTCCTTTTTAAAAAAATATCCAGCATGGACATTTCTCTCACCTATTCATTCTCCTGTGTTATCTTAGGATGATAACTGTGGTGGGGAAATCACCTTACTGAGGAAGGAAGAAGCTCACTATGGGAGATAAAGCCACGCTACACATTTCCAAAGGTTGTGAGGCAGTTAGAGCCCTACTTACTCCATCCTGACTTTTTAAATCAATGTTAGGAAAAAAACAAGCATTCAAAACCACTGCCCAAGAACAAGGAGCTAATTTGGATGTTCATGGAAGCCATTCAGTGGCTGAGGGCATCGGCCTCAGGTCTGACCCGGAACAGAGTGGAGACCTCGGGACACTGGATTGAAGTCTGACCTCCAGAGACTTTCCACTTGCCTCCTGCTACTCTCCTTGCACATCATGGTTGTTGTGCATCACAGGATACTGGGAGTAAGATACATTGGTTCTATGTTTAATTTTCTGTTTCTTTGGGGTTATTGTGGGCGAGAATGTCAGCAGTCTTTATATTGCCTTTACGCTAGTTCATGGTATCACCACATGTACCGCTACAAGTTTACTAATTCTTTGTTTTTGGCTTGTCATTAACCTTTGCAGAATGAGCGAGATGTTTGTACTCCTACTTAAGATCACAAAGTTTTAGACTTTGTGAGAGTAACTACTTCAGGCTTTTTCCCACAGTTACCTAAATGCGAATGAAAAGGGAGAGCATTAACATACATGAATCATTTGTGTGTTTCTTAGCCACTTCCTCCTTCTGGGACATAGCACCAGAGACCCACAACTTCAAAGAGGACAGGCTCATTTTGGCTCACTTTTAGCGTGTAATTAGCTGAGTCAGAGGCAGGAAGGAGGATGAGACAGTCTGGCAAAGGAAACTGCTCCTCTCCTGGAGACAGGAAGCAGAGGAAGAGGGTAGATGAGGTGGGAGGTGGAACATCCCAGGTCATTCCTTTCTGACCAAGTCAGCTGCACCAGCACCACGGTCCAGGTTATCTTTTAAAGCCAGAATAGGAGCATATGAGGCTTCACTTGGGTATCTGCATAGAGGTGTTATGGTTGATGCATTGTGTCAACTTGGGGAGTCTAGCGTTTTGGCTGAGTGATTCAGCAGGAAGCCAGAGTGCTTACTTTGTACACGTCCTGAGCCTGTGGAAGTGGAGGCCACGGAGGTTATGTGAGAGCTACACACTCCATGGGTGGGGGTAGGCTGTTTACAAGGTAAGGGAGAAAAAGAGGCTGCTTTACTGCCATTCCTCCCTTTTTCTCTGGTTGGTTTTGCTGTGCTCTGCTGCCATGAACACTTTGCCCTCTGCCATGTGCCACTCTGCCTCTGAACCAGCCAAGTAAGGTCTGCAACCTCCACAAACTGTAAGCTAAATAAACCTTTCCTTCATTCATTTTGGGTGTTAGGTATTTTGTCTCAGCAAGGAGAGAAAAGTAACCAAGACAGAGGTCATAGTACAGTGATGCAGCCCTGGTTCCTTCTGGCCTCACGCAGCTTGTTTAGAGTGTTTTTTATTTGTCTCTGCCCTGTGCACTAGAACAGAGGCACAGATTCCTGATAAGCACCCCAGGGTCTTGTTTCATCGCTTCCTCCCAGAGCAGTGACGGTGCTTTGGATGGGATGATGGTGTTTGCCACAGCAAGATGTTTGGGATCCCTCTATATGGCCACTGAACTCCTAAAATAATAAATTGTTTCCTTATTACTTTAACTACCAAATAGTCCAGACACACCCTTGATGTGAGACTGCTCCACTCAAAATTCAGTACACTTGAGAATTATGATGAAATACTTTAAGGCTAATTTCAATAATTTAAGAGTTTTATTCTCAGTTAACACCTAATTTCTTCCCTTTTCTGAGCTGGTTTCTCACTCTTGTGATGTCTATGGAAAGAAGTTTTCCAGAGTGGATAATTTTGTTCTTAGAAACTAAAAGCTTCATATCAGCCTCCTGGTATAAGATCTGTCTTACTCTTTCTCTTGCAAAGCTCTCTTCTACCCATTTCCTGTCTGAAGCAAGGTGGCAATGTTCTGTTCTTTCCAAGGACATGAGTAGGACGACCTGAGTCATCAAGGAATCTCCAGTTTGGTCACCAAATATGTGCCCCTCCAAACTCCTCTCTTAAGGATCTTTTAGATGTGTTACACTTCCCCTGTAATGCTTCAGATATTCCCTTAGAATCACATCACAGCCGTTTTATAACAAAAGTAGACCTCACAGATCCAATGTCACTAGCTGACTACTCCTACCAATAATAAGAATCATTTTCTTACACAGGAGTCAAGAGAAGCCTTTGCGTGTTTAAAGCTGAGGATACACTGTGTTCTATCTCTGAGATCATGGGTATGCCCTTTACAGTCTCAAGACTAAATTCTCCACTTCACATGGAGGGAAGGGCTGGGTTGTCTCTAAAACTCTCAAGAGTTCTTCTGGGTCTAGAACATGAGTGGCCGACATCGTGGCTGGCATGGGCTGCATTAGCATGAGAGGAATTGCCTTGGTCCACATATAACATATATAATGTAGTTAATATGTAACATTTCTTTTCAAATTATTTTAATAAATAGTAAAGCCAAGTTTAATGATTAAATAAGAATAGTCAAATATCTGCTTAATAACAATAAACAGCTCAGGATATAGCTCAGTGGCACAAGCACCTGCCTGGCAAGTGCAAGGTCTTGGGTTCGATTCCTGGTACCAAAAATTAACAAATATAAACATCTGTCTTAATAGGTGCACAAAAGTGTAACTAGGTTGATCGGTTATTGTAGCATCTTACATTCCAAATCAAGCACATGTAATTCCTTTCTTTCTTTCTCTCTTTCTTTCTGGCATTTGCAGTAGAACTACATTCCAAATACTTTTCAAAGATTAGACCTCACTATGTTGCTAAATTGCCCAGGCTATGTTAAACTTAGGATCCTCTTGCCTCAGCCTCCCAGACTGCTATGATTAAAACTATGCGCCACCATATCCAACTCTTGTCACTTCTGATGTATAGTATGTTGGATGCAAGAAGCAGAGGTAGCACCACAATTGTGTACTTCCCTGAAGAGCTTTGTGCTTTGGGTCAGGCAGCCCCATTCCAGGACTGCGTGATATACTCATGAGAAATAGCATTAAAAGTCCTATAATAATGTCAGAAGTTTGTGACCTTGCAAGGTCATACAACTCATGTAGTCCCTGTGCCACCAGGTGGACCTGTCTGTTCTAGATTAAATGCAGAAGGGAGTTAAGGGATCCTTGTTTGTGAGTGGAAAATTAACTGCTACTGGAGTTTGGGGTTGGAGGTTATAACGTCATTTGATGACATGCAGTTCCTAACCAGTCACCAGTCATGATGAACACTGAGAGCATGAGAAAACTAATGCAGGACATATATTGAAGTAGCTCTGCTCAATACTTTTAGAAGATTCTCTGGAGTCCAGTTCTTTCTCCGGTTTATCCTTTGCACAGTCCCATTTAGCGACTGCCCAAGTCCCAGCCCAGGCAAGATTTACAGGCAAATACCTGCATGGCCAGGCTGATGTTCACTGACTGGAGCATAAATCAATTCTGACTATGGCAATATTTCCAAATTAAATCAGTATCCTATTAAGGAAGAGATAATGAAGAAACATGAATTTGTTTTATATGCAATACACGATATCATTAACCTGAGTCTGGTATTTTAAAAAAACTATTCACGTTTATGTACATTTTAAACTGATTTGTGTTCAGCTTGTTAAGCCTACCTATTCTAGCAAGTGTTTGAACACACATTAAAAAAGCCTGAGTGATGTATCAGTATGATAATAAACCAAGATATGTCAGCTTATGAATGAGTTTTGGGAAACAGATTTTTGACTAGACTGGTGCTGGGTAGAGAGAACCTGGTGCTGCGTAGAGAGAACCTGGTGCTGCAGAGAGAGCTTGGGCTGAGTAAAAGACAAAAACCCCAGAGAATAGAGTACCCTGGAGAAAACAGAACATGCTACCTTGAGGAAACCAGTGACAGCAAGGGCTCCTCGCTGTCTGTGTCCTGTATACTGTCTGTCTTGGTTTCTTTTCTCTCATTGCTGAGACAAAATACCCAACACCCAAAATGAAGAAAGGAAAGGTTTATTTAGCTTACAGTTCATGGAGGTCTCAGTCCATACTTGGCTGCTTCAGAGGCAGAGTGGCACATGGCAGAGGGCAAACTGTTCATGGCAGCAGAGCACAGCAAAAACAACCAGCAAAAGGGAGGAATGGCAGGCAAGCAGCTTCTTCTTTTCCCCTACATTGTAAACAGCCCGCCCCCACCCAGGGGGCGTGTCGCTCTAACACAAGGTTCATGCCCTCCTCTTCCACAGGCTCGTGATATATACAAAATAAGCAACTTGGCTTCCTGCTGAATCACTCAGCCAAACCTCTAGACTCCCCAAGTTGACAAAATGTATCAACCATAACATTCCACCCCTTGTCAATTTGGCAACCAGACACATTTCTTTAAACCAGTTTCTAGATACAAAGACATGCTTGTCTTAGAACCATAACATTTTGCCCCCATACAAATGAAAATTAAACACTTGCAACATTTAAAGGCACAAAATAAACATTACCATTCCAAAAGGCACTAACAGAGGAATATAGAGCATTGGGACCAAAGCAAGTCTAAAATTTAGCAGGTCTAACACTGTGTCCTGTAATTCGACATCCAGTATCTGAAGCAACTTGTGGCACATTGCGAGCTCTAAAGGGCTTGCATGAGTCCACCCCTATGGCACTTCTGGTGGTTACAGTTCCCACAGATTATCTCTTACGCCCGCTTTGCTCCCTCTTTGCAGCTTTCCTTAGATGATCCATAGTCCTGTCTTCTCTAAACTTCTGAGGTCTCTGGGGCACATTTTGCTTCACACTCACAGCCTCACATATTGGCCTCTCAGGGGCACACTTCCTGGCTTCCAGGCCTTCTGAAATCTGGGTGGAAGCCTCTTTAACCTCAGAACTCTTGCATTTTCCTTACACCCAAAGCCAGGGCCATGTGGATGATCATGCCATGGTCTGCTGCCACCTGGAGCAGTAGCCAAACTTTCCTCTCTCTTGGCCATAGAGGTCAAGTACCCGGATCTCTGGTCACACTGAATCCAATTCTGAGGAGCAAGTTCTCTATGCCGCCTCCATTCTGGAACATGGTGCTCTTTAGCTTCCTTCTCAAGGCAAGGTCTCTCACCTTTACAGTTTTGAGGCTGCAAAGGGTGGGGATTTGATGCTTGTGATGCCCTCAGGCCATCTTTTCCATTCTCTTGTTCATTCATAGCAATAGAGATCACCTCAGCCTTATCTTTGCAGTCCACAGTTTTACTGGAGCTTCCTTTCTGGCCAAACTCACAACATTTTAAATCATCCTGCTTGGCTCTTTGCTCTTGATTGTCAATATAAATCTGGCTAAAAGCCCCCAACAATAGCCATGCCATCGCCCCAACATTCGACTGCCTTGAAATTTCTTTTGCCAGATTAATCAGTTCACTGTCACCCTTAATCTCAGTCTTAGGCAAAGTCTCTAGACATGAGTAAAATGCAGACAAACTTTCTGCCAAGCCATAACATACATCATCTGGAGTCCAACAACCAATGCAGTTCTTCTCAACAGAAACCTCCCGAACTTGGTCTTTACTGGCAAGATTTCTACCAACCTTCTGGTCTTCTGATCTCTGACCAGAATCTCCCAGACAGAACAGCTGAAGTTGTTCTACCACATGTCTTTCAGGCGACACCTCCAAACCTTTTCAAACTCTTCCCAAAAGCCATTTCCAAAGGCTCTTAAACCACATGATCGAGTATAGTCACAGCAACGACCCCACTCCTCTGGTACGAAATTCTTTCTTGGTTGCTTTACTCTCATTTCTGAGACAAAATACCCAACACCCAAAAGGAAGAAAGGAAAGGTTTATTTAGCTTACAGTTTGTGGAGGTTTCAGTCCATACTCGGCTGCTTCAGAGGCAGAGTGGCACATGGCAGAGGGCAAATGTTCATGGCAGCAGAGCACAGCAAAATAACCAGAAAAAGAGAGGAATGGCAGACAAGCAGCCTCTCTCCTTCCCTTACACTGTAAACAGGCTACCCCCACTCAGAGGGCATGTGGCTCTCACACAATCTCCATGCCTTCCTTTTCCACAGGCTCAGGATATGTACAAAGTTAGAACCCTGGCTTCCTGCTGAATCACTCAGCCAAACCTCGAGATTCCCCAAGTTGACACAATGTATCGCCCATAACAGTCTCTGCCTGACTTTTTCTTTGCATCATTATCTAAGTTAGGAAAGGGAATTAATTTGCTGTCTTTTTGCAATGACTGAATACAGTTCATTCTGAGGCTTTCACTTTGACTGCCAAAGTACGCTGAACTCTCCTGCTGTACTGATCTTAGAATCCAGTCTTTCTGTCCCTGTGCTCTGCAGATGACACAACCTAGGTCCAGATTTCATTTACGTAAGTACACGTCTAATCAGCAGAAAAAATCCTAAACCATGTAGCAATTAATTCATTAAAATAATTCAACTCTTCCTGCTTTTAATTTTCTTACATTTTTCCCAGGTTCTCTAAGTGTTTTGTAATAGGATCAGGTAAGATTATCTTTCAATTGAGATCATTGGAACTTACTGCTAAAAATTTGCAAGCCCTGCACATAATTCCAAGAACATTCATTAGAAAAATGTGCCCTTGGAACTCCTTGTCTCATGACATCAGATGATTTCCTCTTTTAAAGCAATCAAAGAAATTGGAAAGTTCTCCAGTACTATATGCCCCTCTTGTTACTATGCAATCCATAAATTTGCTTTTATGGCTCTGCATTTTATTGTAAAGTTAATTGTTTAACTTAGCATATTTTCAAACATATTTAACTGCAGAATTCTGATCTTCTTTCTCTCTGTCTGGAATAGCTAGTATGTTGTGGAATGACTTCAAGTCTTCTACTAGTGTTTTAATGTGCAATGCGTGCAAAGATCTTTGAAGATGTTAATTCATTCATGGTAAACAAGAGTTTACAGATAAGGGAGGATTCATTTGTCAACTGAGGGTATATGCAGATGGATATGATGAAAAGAACTGTCTTCATCAGGGGCTGCCCAAACACAACCGAGAACACAGGTATGTTGAGAATAGGAGAGCTTGCTCCACAGAGAACTCGTACCATGCAGGTCCAGTTCCAGGAATATTAGTCAGCCAAGTATGAAAGAAAGATCACATAGGCAGGAAAT
Source organism: Dinomys branickii (assembly GCA_004027595.1). Lineage (NCBI taxonomy): Eukaryota > Metazoa > Chordata > Mammalia > Rodentia > Dinomyidae > Dinomys > Dinomys branickii. The sequence continues at coordinate 169,635 of PVLD010001964.1, forward strand.
GAAGTCATGAAGCTTCCAGAAAGTAAGTTTACCTGTTTCCTATGTATTACCCTGGGTGATCACTGATGGTAGGGGCACTTCATAAATAATTCAGACACTGGGAGGCTGAGGCAGAAAAGCCACTCTGAAGTCAAAGCCAGCTTGGGCTACAAAGTGAGTTCAAGGCCAGTCTGAACTGCATAGGGGAACTTTGTCTCAAAAAGGCAATAAATAAATAAATAAACAGAGTTCATTTCACATGTTAAACTCCTCGTATATGAGCCAAAATGCCAATGATAAAATATCTCTATTTAATAAGATTATCTGGTCCATAAAGTTTACAAGGCCTAGAGGCAATTACTTGTGGAAATACAAAAGAAAAATCAGTGATGATTGTCATGTAGTCAGATGTCCTCGCCGGTTTGAGAGTAAATGGCTGTGGTCATTGTTTAAGGAAAGAAGCAGAGAAACCAAGAATGGAAGAAGCACACAGAGGAGGTGTCAGGACCTGGCCGCGTCGCTTGGAGAGGCAGAGACTCCATCTGTCTCACTGTGTGTCCGTTACCTACGCAGCTGGGCCATCTGCAGGTAATGCTCAGTCCACCCTGAGCCATCCCCACACTTCTCCCCGACTCTCGGCATTTACTTATCTTTTATAAATCTCATGGCAATAAGAAGCAGTAGGAATTTTGAATCTGAAATTCTGAACAATTGCTCTGTTGGCATAGTTCATCAAAACGTCTTCTTCACAACGCTGCTGATATAAATTGTCATTCTTGCTATATGAATGCCTTCTATCCTACCCACAGGGCACAGAAGCTACTTCTCAAAGTTTCCTTGCATTTTAAATATGAGTTACTTGCTTTTCCATTGGGTTCTCATAGCACAGTGGTAGGAAGGCTATGGCACGCGTGCCGTAGTGGGCTGCTCGTGCCGAAAGGTTCGCCATCACTGGCCTAGCACAGTGTATGCACAGCTAACATAAGACAGCCATAGTTTGATTCCTCTAGTAGGAGATCAGAGACAACACTAAGTACAGAACAACTTCCACTATTCTGCCTATTTAACAATGCCTGCACATATAAAAAGTATGTCATATAATGCTTAAATAGTAGATCTGTGTATCAGAAGTAGCTCTTGACTCTACTAAACTAAACTGGTGAATCAGAAATGATGTACTTGGCAGTGACTTCTGAAGTATTTATTTACCTGCTTTGGGGAAAAATGACAAGCAAAAAATAATATTCATATTTATAACTTCAGCATAAAATGTCACTATCCTTGGTGAAAATGCATAAAACTGATGTCTCCCTTGCAAAAAGATAAGTTAAGATTGTGCGCTAAGTGAGGAAAAACAAACTATTCAAATTCCCATGATCAAGAATATTTAAATATTGTGCACTTTAAAATCTCCTGTAATGGTCTCAGAATATTTTCAGGAAAATAGATGGATGGGTTGCTATTTAAAACTAAACTAAAAATTCTAAACTGAGGTTCCTGCCCTAAGATGAATAGGGTACTCCATATTCTCATTGAAAATTTACAGTTTATAAGTAATGTCTCATAATCCAAAATGTTATTTGACTAATAGTCTAAAAAAATCTTCTGCCAGAAAACTCTCACCTTCTGATGGTATTGCTTCATTTGTCTAGCATATTGATTATTCTATTAGTAAATGTCAAGCTGTTTGCAAAGACAGCAGGGGTCAGACCACTCACAAAACAGATGAACCATAGTTATAGGGCCAAATATTATTCACAAAATGGTGCAAATTTGACAAAATTGTTGAACTATATCTTATATATTATGAAAATATAGACTAAATCTATTTCTAAGCCAATTGTCACAATGTGCACAGTGGTCAAGGGTACTATTTTAAGTTAAAACATACATTTTTTAAAGAACAGCGTTTCTCAAAATGTATGCATTTCTTTGGTTTAAAAAGTTGATAAAATGTGAAGCTTAACAATTTCACAAAACCCACAGCTTTTCTTCACGTCACTCTAAAATGGAAGTTACTGGTGATTGGGAACAATTAACCTATTCATACTCTAAGTACAAGCTAGGTACTGAGAACTGACCAAGTGCAGCATAATAGCAGCTAAAGCCTCACCACAGAAGCGTGACTCCACAAAGCTACCGTAATAAATGTGTGCTTAAACTGTGGCTTAAATGCCAGATTTCCTCCACTGATTGGTCTTCGTCTTGACAACTCAGAATATCCCCTTTTCATTTTTAATATTTTAATCAGAAGACCCTTTTGACCTGGAATTTTTCATGGCTCAATTATTCTTGCTTTGACATGTGTGGGGTTTTTGTTATTATTATGACTATAACAGATAATGTTTTTATAATCCCGTTTCAGAACAGAAATGTGAAAAGTAGCCTTTCATGTTTGGCATTATTATTTGCTTTCCTTTTTGGGACGTTTTACTTGGCATCTAAAGCAGTTTTTCAAACACTGTAGCAATAGGGTACACTCTGAAGTTTAGTTACAAACAAAATAAGAAAATCTGGGTATTTGCTGTCTATTACTTATCCGATGATTTCTCAATTTTAGCTTTCTTGGGGTTAGATTTTAATTCTTAACCAATTAACTTGAAATATGCAAACGAATATTAAGATGTGACATTAACAGGTAAAAGCAGACATTTTAAATCATACAAAGTGATTCTAGCAGCAAATGTAGAATGAGCCAAAACACTGAGTTCTAATTTTAAAGACTCACTCCAGTGCAATTATAATCTGTAAACAAACAAATAAAATCTATGACTTTTACGGCAAAGTATATCTGTGACACTGCGTTGTTGTAGTAAGTTCTTTAGTAATCAGCTAAATGTTTCTTCTCTTTTTTATTGCCATATTTTTATTCATGTTTTCTTAGTACATGTTTGCTATATTGCAATTTAGAGTCATCTTGGGGAATTGGTCCATGTATATAATTCTACTTGGCTCTTAATCCAGTCAAGTCAACATGTCACTGTTAATGGTCATGGCACATATGTTGAACAGCTCGGTCCTATGCTCGTGGTCTGCAGGCAGAAGGTGGCTCACTCAGGAGGTGGAGTCTAGAGAGGAAGTCCCATTGCTAAGGGCCCATCCTTGAGGAGAACACTAAGGCCCAGACCCCTGCCACTGTCTCTGCTCACCGGTTACTATGAACTAGACCTCTTTCACCACATGGCTACCACCATGGTGCATGGGGCCATCAAGAGCCCAAAGCAACAGGTTCAAAAGACCATGGACTGAGGCCACAAACCATGAACCAAATAGATCTTTCCTCCTTTCAAGTTAATTAATCTCTGGCATTTATCACAGAATTAGAAAGCCAAGCCATTTTGATAACTAGTATCATCCTAAATTCATTTTATTCTTTTTTGATTTGGGGGTTTGGAGAAATTTGATTGACTTTTAAATATTAGCCTTTGCAATCAGCAACCTTGCTAAATTCATTGCTTAATTTTAATAGACTGCATATACTTGTAGTATAAATCAGGTCATCTCCCAATGATGACACTTACTTCTTCTCTTCTTTTTATTTATTTCCCCCTATTTACTTTGCATTTTTGCAATGACATTAAATAATTATTACTGTAGAAGACAGTTTCATCTTTGTCCTAATTTCAGGACCAAAACTTTCAACTATTATCCTAGCTAAAAATTTCTCTTTTTTTCTGTTTATATGGTAAATTATACTTACGAATTTAAAAATAATCCTTACTTCCATACCTGAATAAATTCTCAGTTATGTCATGTTTTATTTTTGGTGCTAGGCTAAATTTGCATGTCAATATAAATTATGAGGAAGACTTACCTGTGCTTAATTTTTTCCAGTATTGGGAATTGAAACAAGGATTTTCACACTGAACTACTTTCCCAGACCTTTTCAGTTTTCATTTTGAGAGAGTGTCTTCATAAGACACTAAGTTTTTCTATTTTTCCAAATCATTTTGTGTTTAAGATGAATGCTGTCTTGGCTTAAAGGTTAAGGGAAATTCATCACTGGCACAGTTTGAGTTTCTTGTGAAGAAGCTTCCCGTAACAGCTTTATGGTTTTGACAGACACTGAACTAATTAACTTTTTTGATAGTTTTCTTTAAGTTTCTATAAATTATATTTTAAACAAATTTATTTCATCTAAATAGTCATATTGGCTATTATTTCACTATCATTTCTATTTATTATCCTTATCCATGTTGGTAAGTTTGAAATGATGCCCTTTTTTTATTCTTGCTATTGATAATTTGTTCTCCACCTTTTTCTTAACTAACAAGGCTTCCTTGAATTTCGGTAACTTTGTTGAAGAATCAGCTTTCATCTTTTTTATATTCTACTACACTTTTTTAAAAAACTATTTTCTTCCTTTCACTTCATTTGGATTTAATCTGTTCCTTTTCCTAATTTAATTTTTTGGAAGTTTACATCATTAATGTTAAAACTTCTTTACCACTGTCTAAAGTTAAAGATATACATTTGACTTAATGGATAAAATCTTCATGTTTCCTCTACATCATAATGCAGATCAAAATTTTTCTGATTTATCTTCCTCTATCTTTTAACTAGCAATTTATATTAAACTGTTTTTGAATTTTCACTAAATTGAGGATATTCTACTTGCTGATTTTGTTATCTTTGTCCCAGGTAATGATCCATAGTTTATTTTGACTATTGTCATAAAATAAACACTCTGGATGGTTTAAACTTTTGTAAGAAATTGCAATCTCACTTAACATTGATACCCATAGTAAGAATGGAATTTTGTAGCAATTATGATAAAATGATACAAATTTTGGGTTTCTTCCTTTTGGCACCTTATTTTGACAGACAGCTGAATAACACCTTTCTTCCTAGATCAGAGCACATCAGGGTTTGGGAGTCTGCATTTTCAGCTTAGCATTGGAATTTCTTGAAAAGAAAATTCTGCCACTTGAAAATCTAAAGGAAGAGCAATTATGGAGTCGTATAAATTAGTATCTATGGTAAGAGAAGAGCAAACCTTTACTGCAGAGATGTATCTGTAAAATGAAGCTATGAGGGAACTTGTTCCAGCTACAAAATTATCTGACGCATGCCTACATATCAGTTGTTTTTGACTGAAGTGGATTGATTTTGAACAACTAGATCGAGATGTAGTGGGTTCTGAATCATGTAAAACAAGTAGCTTACATCTCTTGTGTTTCTTTGTGCTATTTCTTTTTCATTTTGGTACCAAGAATGTTTGCATTTCTGCCAAAAATTGGCTTGTTTTAATCTGATGAACATTACGACTTCTGTAATTGAGTCAGATTTTCTCAGCACTGCCCAATGGGTAAGTTAGAGACATGGTTGGAAATAACCAGTATCAAAAAGAGAGATGATTTTTATGAAAAGTTTGACAATCAGATGTCAGTCTGTGTCCTGCTCTTACGCTTTCTCATGGCCTATTTTTATGTTTTTTTTTTTTTTTTTTTTTTTTTTCCGGTACCAGGGATCGAACTCAGGACCTTGCACTTGCCAGGCAAGCGCTTATGCCACTGAGCTATACCCCCAGCCCCTCTCATGGCCTATTTTTAATTTATGTTCTCTAGGTGTATCTCATGTAAATTAGACATTAAAAATCCAATAGGACTAGTGACCGTAAAATAAGTATTTAAAATAAGTCCCCTTCCTAAGTTCAGTAGCTCTGGTCCATGGATCCAGGCTGTGCCAACCGGAGTTTAGTGGCTGAAGTGATAGACACATTCACAGAACCTGCTGTGAGGTCGCTGCGTGGCTTCCCATTTTCTTCTGTGTGAATTCAGGTAAATCATCAGCCTCCTTCAAGGGTTGTGTTAATCCTCTATTTCTCTTATTCTTGATCGACTATACCCAGCTCTTGCACCCAACAGTGTTTGGGGTTCGTGAATAGCTGCTGTGTAGTTTTTGGATAAGCAATGGGCTAGCTGAAGAGAATAATAATTTTTGAAATCTTTTTTTCAGTGTTTTAGATTTCTCTGAAGTTAAAAAAAATTAGTTGCTAAATTATTTAGGCTCCTGGGTGATATTAGTCATGATTTAAAACACATAAGTTAAAAATTTAAAAGCAATGTATATTAATCAAATGTTGTAACTGTATTAAAATATGATTTGATGGTTTTACTTTTAATGTGCAGTTGGAGAAACAAGGAAAATAAGAAGTACGGTAGTTTTTTCCTTCCCCAGTGCAAGAGGTAAAAACGATGCTTTCAAGTGAGGTGTTTTCCATTAGAGGCCTCATAAATGTAACAGACATGACAACTTTAGCTCAGCTATTTCTAAAATTTGTTTTTAAAACTTAGAAATCTTCAATCAGTCTTAAGATGTTATCATAATATCCTATGGGATATATTTACTCTATACTTCAAATATAAGCCTAGGGACTACAAATGATTTGTGATAATTATAATCAAAGCATCATACCATTGTGAGCATACTTCTGTATATTTTAGAAATAAGACTTTTCCACGTCTACTGGAAGACACTTTTAATATCAGAATTTTTAAAAATATAGAAACATAAAGCATATGTGGATTTTTAAATTTAGCCTGTACTGATTCAGAATCATGTTTATAAAATACTGGGTGAAGTGTATCCAGTCTGCCAGTGGCACACCAGATCAGAGGACTGGGGAGGAGGCTGTGTTTCCATATCCGACTGGAGTCCTGATAAGGCAATGTGTGCCTCAGAAGTTAAGCAGCAGCAAGACCATGGCAAGGTGAGGTCAAGCTGTACTGGTCACAGCTAGGAGAAATTGCACCATATATTATAATAATATTGATCTCTAGCAGTAGAATCCAGCAGGCTAATGTTTTGCTCCTAGACCTAATGCAGAGATGATGGGGGATCTAGGGGAAGCCTAGAGGTGGATGGGAAGTGCCTATTTATTTCCTTACCACAATCTACTATGTCATCCAATTGTTAATTGGTAATGAAATTGATTCAGTCACCATAAGCGCATTCTGTTCAACCTGTTTTTTCTCTCCACAGCAACGTAATGTACACCAAAAAGATAAAGTTCGACCAGCAAAATTGAGGATTTATGCTCTTACAATTAAATGCAAGCAAGTGTTAGCATGTGAAGAACGCTGTTCTGTTTTTGCATGTAAATCTTTAAATCTTAGCTTTGTATTTTTTTTTTTTTTTTTTGCGGTACTGGGGATTGAACTCAGGACCCTGCGCTTGCTAGGCAAGCGCTTATTCCACTGAGCTATATCCCAAGCCCTAAATCTTAGCTTTGGCGTTTGATGAAATTATCGTGAAAAGAAATTGCAAACAGGGATTCAGCTATAATTTTAGGGGATGTGTGTGAGCTTTTCATTCCTATGAAAATATCCCTGAGAATACAACATAATGTAGGAAAGATTTATTGTGGCTTAGCTGTCTCAGAGGGGTCAGTCCATGTTCAACTGGTTCCAATGTCATGGACCTCTACTGAGGCAAACATCATGGTGGAAAGGGCATCACAGAGCAGAGCTGCTCTCCTCAGGGCCCCCAGGAACTAGATGGAGGGAGAGAGACTGACAAGAGCGGCTGGGGACTAGACATAGCTCCCAAGACTAGGCCTCGAGGGCTCACCCAACCCAGTTAGGCTTACTTCCTAGCAAGCCCACTGAGCTAGGACTTCCTCCTTGATGCATTAATCAGGTACTTTCCCCAAATGCCATCAGAGGGCCACCACGTCCCCAGCATAAGGCTATCAGGGGACAGTTCAGATCCAATAGCATCAGACCTATGTGGTGGCAGAATAATAGCATAAATAACTTTCTCTACCAGAGTCTGCTGAATTTCAATCTCTGGGTAGAGTCTAGGAATTTACATTTCTAACCAGTTCCCAGGTGAGAGTTAGGCGCAGTAAAGTTTGAAAAATACTTGCAGAATTAGTGATTTGTACAAGTGCTAGGCTATTACATAATCAAGTGTTAAAAGTGTTCTTGTGGGTGTGGAGTAAACTGTAAAACAAATAGAATTCCATTTTCAAAAGTAATCTTCCATTTTGAAGCCATTAAACATGACATTTTAGAATACAAATTTTTCATTAAAAAATCCATGTTGAAAATCACAAATGCTTTATGGTCTTTTCTTTTCTAAATAATGTCCTTTCAGCCAAGGACATAAAATATGTTGACATAAAATCTGTATGTAGGATGGTTTGCTTCAGCCATAAAAAAACACAAAATTTATGCATAGAAGTTTGCTATTTTACATTTTCCAATTATGCAGTTTTAAAGATAAAGAGACATACTCAAAATTACATGCAACAAGAAAGTTGCAGTTAGAATAGTACTTAAACCTGTTTCAAGCATTACCTCTGTTCTACATTGTCTTCTCCTGCAGTACTGTGCCCTTCCCCTCTTTTTACCCTTAGATGGTGAATATCTTCAGGTCAGATTACAGTGCTATGTGTTCCAATATGTTCTCAAGTAACAGAGGAAAAAAGGCTTGAAGACCAGACCAGCTGTAAGGGGCAGTGTTGTCCACACTGCTGCACCCACAACAGTTTAACTGAGGCTGCATTCCAACTTACAAGACTGACAGTGACATAATTCTCCTTCCAAATATAAATCACACTGAAAATAATTTCCTAGGACATATGCAAATTCTCAGTTCTTTCTATTCTTTTTAGTCAAAAAAGTAATTTGAATGAGTGCATGAGAAGTGACATTGGAACAAGACAGAAGGTCTCTATTCAAAGAAAACCAAATCTTCCAGTATTATTTCTGTCTGACAGAGCAGAATGTCTGTGCACATAGATCTAAAAGCATGTTTTCTTACAAAAATGTCAAGGACAGAGGTGGAGCATAATCAAGCAAGCTGTTTCAGAGAAGCTTAGTGTAGAACCTGGGAAAGGTCTGGGTGAGGGGTCACGTTTTGGAAACCAGGGCCAACCGCATTCCAAGTCTGAAGTTCCCGCTGTCAGTTTTCACTGTCATGACACCACATGCCTCCTCCTGGCCCAGGCGGATCATTTTCTCTTGTTCCTGTGAACTCTAGGTATGGCCTTCATGGCTTGGAAGTGCTCTTTGTTCCCTGGTTGGTGAAGGTCATTCAGTCCCTCTTCATGTGTTTGCCGTCCCCAACTTGAAATTATTTCTTTCTCACAAGATTTCTGGCTCCTTTGAGTGGGAAAGAAATATACACAGTCCAAGCCCTCAGAGCAGTCATTTTACCCAGCTTATTTATTTCACCCTAAAGTGCTCCTCTTGGTTTAGCATGACCCAGTTTTAGCTCATTCTCGTCAAAGCCTTTGTGCCCTTTGACTCTTCACATTTAGCCTGTACTGGAGCTTGGACCAGAGCCCTCACAAAGCACCATATTTACAGCCCATTCTAGAATGTTCTATTTGGGTGGGACATGGTCTCAAATATAAGACTAAATTACCCAGGCTGGGATCAAACTTGTGGTCCCCCTGCCTCAGCCTCCCATAGTAGTGGGATTGCAGGCATGTGCCACACGCTCGCTGCCTTCACTCATTCCTGTGTTCCCATGCTTTTCCCCTGACTGAGTAAAATGCTCTCAGTGACCTTGTTCTGAGTGATCTTGCCGTCACGTTTTTCAGAAGCACTGGAGATTCAGTGTCCTGAAGTGTGACACACAAGATGTTATGAGCAGAATTTTGGAAAGAATTTGAGCTGACGTTCACTCCTTGATGCTCTCAGAGAAGGAAGGAGTAGGCAAAGGTTATTTTTAGCTGTCGTGAAGTGTTGATGGCTGAACAGGAGAGACTGTGATTATCTATATTCTTTCCACAATCCTTACCATGGTTCAATATAAATTTTTTATATCCCTTCTTCTTTCTTCTCCTTCCCCCGCTCCTTTCCCTCTACCTTTCCCTCTTTTCTCTCCTTTCCTTCTCAGTCTTTCTCATGTACAAAGCCTAGATGTCAACAGTTGTATTACAATAGCTAACTATATCCCTACAAGTATAGTAAGAAAACGTAGTATTTAGAAAAATTGTTTCTTAAAGGGAGGTTTTCCAACATATTTCAGGAGATAAATATAATACCAGTGTTAAAAGAAGATTTAGAAGAACTCTGATTGGAAAAATGGCAAAATAATGTAATAGATAAATCATTCATATCTGATTGTAAAGGAATAAATACATTTTAACTGTGAAACATTTTTATGTATCCACTTACTTATTAATACATCTTCTTTAAAAAATTTGAATTTTTTCATAAAGAAGAATAAGGCATAAGAATAAAAAGAATCACAGGCCCATGATAGTCCACTAAACAGAGAAACTATGTGAGAATTTTGGGGACAAGTACTGATAACTTTGTAAATATGCGTATTAAAATAAGCATATTAATAACTGTAAGCATGGATGACATTTGAATATAGACTCATTTTCATTAATTTATATTAGCAATATGTAGTTAAAGATTTAACAATTAAGATGTTTTTAAAATTTCTACTTACCATTGTAGAAATGTGCTTATGATTAAACACCATAAATGTTCATGTATATGGGAATACTTCAATTAAATTGCAGTACAATGATATGTTATATTATGAACATACTATTTGTATTTTCAAAAGCATTTAGTAACATGAAAATATAATTTTCAAAAGTATAACATAAAATCATATTTCAATGAGTTCCAAGCCTACTAAAACAAATATAAATTCCACAGAAAAATATAGTGTAATTGAATTCAAATATTGAAATAATCATAGATGCTTATTTATAGGCAAGTTAAGATTTATATTTTTTTCTCTATTTTTCAATGATTTTATAAGAAATTCCTTCTGTGGGATTTGTGTGTGTGATGCACATACATAATTAATTAAAATTTTATTTTAGTTTTGAAATATGGTATACACAAAAATTAAGATATCTAGGATAAAAAGACTAGGAAATGGGCATGTGTTTAAACTAATGTTAAGTCACAGACTAACTGGCATGCTTTGAAACATTTTCAAATAGACAGAGTTTTAGGCTAGGAGCTCTTTGTAGCCAGGTAAAGACAGCACAACAAACTATGACATGATTGGCAGCACAAACAAGTTAAAAGCACACCAGAGGAAGTACAATTGTCCCTGGTAATGGAGCTTAACGGACCTTCTGTTGTCTCTGCAGGACTCCAGTGAGTTATCTGTCAAATAGAACACATAGGGATCTTTGTCAATAGGCAATGTTTCTACTGAGCCTTTAGTCTGGAGCATTTGAATGGGTGGAGAGGAGGCTGGGTAGACGCATTCCAGACAGAGAAAACGACAGGAATGAGCAGGAAAGTGACGCACAAGCTCAGCGTGTGGCAGGTATCTCAGATCGGGTTGATACCGCAGTGCTGCTAAGAATGTACGACACGCAAATGTCTAGCAGGTCTTGGGGACAAAGAGATAAAAATGCAGATAGAGAGATGAGGGGCAGGCAGGAATGCAGAAAGATCTGCTGAGGAGAAGGGAAAAAGCATCAATATTTGAAAATACATTGATCACGTTTAAAAAGAAAAAATATGTGAAAAACAACTCTGCGTATTTAAAAGGAAAATGTTATATCAACATAAAATAACTACCATTTCTTTACTTTCAGGTGATACCAGAAGTTTTATTAATGTGTCTGTAAAGTTTACAATAATTTTTCGGTTAGGTATTTTTAGTCTCCATTTTTTTTTTTTTTTTTTTTTTTTTTTTTTTTT